>SEMN01001033.1:0-121890 GCA_005408345.1 Macquaria australasica
ATCCCACAGATGCTCGACTGGATTGAGACCCAATCCAATCGAGCATCTGTGGGACCCAACCCTAACAGAGACACAGATTCACACTCACATTCACACATACGGGCAATTTAGAGTTGCAAATTAACCTAACTTGCATGTCTTTGGACTGTGGGAGGAAGCCAGAGTAGCCGGAAAAACGCAGGTACGGGGACAACATGCAAACTCCATACAAAAAGACCCCAGCTGGCCAGCAGTTTCAAATCCAGAACCTTCTTGCTGTGAGGCAACAGTGCTAACCACTGCACCACCGTGCTACCCCATAGAACACGATGATCTCCAGATTTGTGTGGAATAGTAAGAGGACACGGGTAAAATATAAGACCCTACATCTAGCCTACCTAAAGATAGGGGTTTGCTTTGCCTACCATGCATTGAGGAGAATTACATTGCCACCTAACTAAGAAAAATAATACTAAATCTATATTGGGTAATCACCAACACCAGGATTATTATCTGGATAAATCAAATAAAAGGACCATGGTAGCTCTTAGAGTATTGTTTAAAAAGGTTTCACCTTGAGACATGTGCAAGAATACTGAAATGGTTGGCTTACCATGCAGAGTTGAAGCCCTCTGGTCTTGATATGCAGTTTAGACATTGTGCACATAAAGGTGTAACAGCTTACTGCACTATAATTACTGATAATGTCTTAGAGTCTTTCAAACACCTTTCAAAGACATACAACCTAATGTCAATAACAATAAAATTGCAAAAGAAAAAAGAATAGGTTTTGCTTGTTCTAATCATTCCTCCTCTTCATACTGACCATTAAAAGATTCCTTCCTAATGTACTTTCAATGCAAGTGATGTCTTACTCCTCCAGAGCCACAGAAGACATTATACAACCGTATTTACAAACTGAGTAGCACTAACCATGAAAAGTAAACTGACTCATGTGTTTACAGTGCTAGGTCCGAATAAAATCCAGCATTAGTTAAACAAATATATAGATTTTGAGCTGGTGTGTTTTTGATTCTCTGATTTCTTAAGCTAAATGATATTCCCAATATACAAAAATAGATAAATAATTATGTCGTGTGTATTAAGGTGTGAGTGTGTTGAGTGCAGCTGGACAGCAGAGAGCAGGGTCCTATACTGGGAGCCCAGCTGCAGCAATTAATTTCTGCTGCCACACCAGGGCTAAATGACTGGGATTAGTGGACTATGAACAAGGCCTATTTATTATTGGGATGCTCATGATTAGCTCGTTACTCAGCTCACTGGGGCTGATCTAGCCGCCTGTCACAGGAGAGAGGGGGAACTGTGTGTGGATGTGTGTAGATTTAAGCTTGTGTAATCAATAGGCTTCGTCTATGAGTATTATAGCAGCGAAGCCTGAGGAGGTAGCAAAGCCATTCACAAGAAATCCTTCAGCATTTAATGCAGTGATACAGAATGTATAGTACCTAAATAGACTGAGGCTCAGCTCAGGCCCCTCTGCTGCTCTGCGTATTAAAAATGTCATTTATTTTAACAGTATATACAACAAGGTGGGGAAAATACAAGCTATTTGCTATCTCTTACAGCTGAGTGTAGAAGTAAGCCCTTACTGTGCTTCTGTGATGGTGCCGTTTTCTCTCACTGTGATATAAGAGGAATAGCAAAAATATGGGACTCAATGTCAAATGTGGAAAAAAAATGAAGAAGGGAAGGGACAAAGAAAGAGATGTGTTGGGGGGGGGGGGGTCACTGGGAGCCACAGTTAATTTCATGCTCTGCATTTTATTGTCATGCTTCAGTAATTGTGCCTCAGTGCCACATGAACAGCAGAAACACTCTCTGCCACGAGCCAGTGGATACTGTTCAAGTAAGTACACAGTATACATACACACACACACACTACACCATGGATATGTTCAAGTAAGTACACAGTATACATACACACACACACACTACACCATGGATCGTACAGTGGAATTTACAATTCCTGGGAACTAGTGAACATTTCTTTTCACATTTCTTTACTTAAATTGATAAAAACATATTTCAAACAGAATTATGTACTAGAGATGCGCAGATCCAACTTTTTCAACTCACAATACAAATTCAGATATCTTTACTTAAGTTTATCTGTAGATGCAGAGTACCAATCCAATATCAGTGCTGTCTTTGTCACAAATTTAAAATCCACATAACTTGATTATTCTTATGCAAGTTAATATGTAACTGTAACTGCAACATATAACTTTTTATTCATCATGTGCATTATTTAATCATACTGGCAGTTTATGAGATTCCGTTGTTATAATGCATCAACAGTATTTTTTTTTTTTACCAAATCCTGACTTGAGAGCAAACAAATCAACACATTTGTTTTTTTTTTAATCAAGCTTTGTGAAAATGCAGAATATGTTTGGAAAAACTATACATACAATCAATTATTGGTATTGTTAGCTCCATA
Organism: Macquaria australasica; assembly: GCA_005408345.1. Classification (NCBI taxonomy): domain Eukaryota; kingdom Metazoa; phylum Chordata; class Actinopteri; order Centrarchiformes; family Percichthyidae; genus Macquaria; species Macquaria australasica. The sequence goes on from SEMN01001033.1 coordinate 2,441, forward strand.
CCCCTAAAATCTGTACAACCTAAGCTAAATGTTTTGTAAGTCAATAAACCATAATTGATCAAAGTATTGAAATTGTGTTTTTTCATCAAATTTTACAAAAAAAACACACAAAACACACTGATCCAATATAATTCTGAATGTATTGAATGGTCTACGAAATGTATTTTGCTGACTTCAGAGTTAAAGAAAAGTTTTAGCTACATGACATAAACGCACCATTCCTCTACGTGGAACTCACGTGTAATATCATTGGATGATTGGGGATGGAAGATTCAGACTTGAAGACGATCACACTTTCTACAGAATGACTGCTGTAGAGGTATCAGTTTGAGCCAGAGTCAGAGTGAGGCAGCTAATGCAGTGAATGAACCTATTTGTGTGACAAGCCATCCTAATTTCAGCGGTCTTGTGAAGGTACACATTAAATATCAAAGTTGTGCATCCCTCCTAGCTACACTGTTTTAGTCAGAAACATGATGTGCTTCTGGGAGCAGAGTCTGTCCAATCAAAACCCATCTGTCCTGCTAACCAATCCAATATGGAATACATAGAAGGAATGTATAACTGTGCCTTGGAAATTCATCCAAAGATAATAAAAGATTTTATGTACAAAATCATAATTACAGTGAGTTATAAATGTGGATGTGTATTGTGGCAGGCGAAGAACTACATTTTAAGGTGGATGTATCACCTGAACATTACTTTTGGAAAATGTAAGCAATTCCACAAAATTTTTCAAAAGCTAAAATATGGCTGCATGCTTTGGGAAGTGACAGAAGGTGTAAGTAGATAGCAGTATGGTGTGTTCCTTTTAACTTGTTTTCTGCTGCTCAGACCAACTTGATGGCAGATGATCACACACCTCTCCAAAATCCTGCTTACTTTACACACAGCTGGCACATTGTGAATACCTTCATTTCTTAAATCTTCCAGCATACCAGAATTTAAGAATAATAGAACTTTTGTTCTTTGATAAACACCAACTAGCAAATCTCCAAAGCCCATTTTGTACACCGATCAGCCATAACATTATGACCACCTGCCTAATATTGTATAGGTCCCCCTTTTGCCGCCAAAACAGCCCTGACTCGAGGCCTTGGACTCCACTAGACCTCTGAAGGTGTGCTGTGGTATTTGGCACCAAGACATTAGAAGCAGATCCTTTAAGTCCTGTAAGTTGTGAGGTGGGGTCTCCATGGATCGGACTTGTTTGTCCAGCACATCCCACAGATGCTCGACTGGATTGAGATCTGGGGAATTTGGAGGCCAAGTCAACACCTTGAACTCGTTTTCGTGTTCCTCAAACCATTCCTGAACCATTTTTGCAGTGTGGCAGGGCGCATTATCCTGCTGAAAGAGGCCACTGCCATTAGGGAATACCGTTTCCATTGTCTGCAACAATGTTTAGGTAGGTGGTACGTGTCAAAGTAACATCCACATGAATGGCAGGACCCAAGGTTTCCCAGCAGAACATTGCCCGAAGCATCACACTGCCTCCGCCGGCTTGCCTTCTTCACATAGTGCATCCTGGTGCCATGTCTTCCCCAGGTAAGCGATGCACACGCACCCGGCTACGCAGCCCCATACGATGCGCTGCGATGCACTGTGTGTTCTGACACCTTTCTATCAGAACCAGCATTAACTTTTTCAGCAATTTGAGCTACAGTAGCTCTTCTGTTGGATCGGACCACACGGGCCAGCCTTCGCTCCCCACGCACATCAATGAGCCTTGGCGGCCCATGACCCTGTCGCCGGTTAACCGGTTTTCCTTCCTACACCGGTGGTCAGTACCTACTTTTGGTAGGTAAATAAATATATTAATTTACCTACTTTTGGTAGGTACTGATGTTTCTTAAACATACAGAGCCAAATATCATATTAGTACTGACTATAAGCACCACATTTTCATCCGTTATTGTTTCTTTATTATTTTTACATTTTCCACAGTGTTTTGTCGGTTGCTGAGGAAAATACTGAGTTTGATTTGGTTAGAGAGAGAAAGTTATGCTACCTTGGCAACAACAGCTCTTCCTTGGGTCCATATAAGAAGAAACACCCGCAGCACATGCTGACAACAAATGCCTAGATAGTGAATGAGAGTAACAACAAATAGGTTGCTGAAGGGCAGCGAATCAGATCCTTCTCAGCCCACACACACACACATGATGCCTCGGCCTGTTTAAAATACATCAGCTAAGAAATATAGATGTTGTAATGGTCTAAATACTCTATGTTGCTTCACTGTGTTTGGTAAAGACTTTTTCTATGTTTTAAAAACGTAGGATGATCATACGGTGTCTTTTCTCTGGAAAGTAAAAATTCAAATGAGCTACTTTTTATCTTTTTATATATATATATATATATGTATACACATACATTGTTTTTATTTAGACACCATCATCTGCATACAACATTTCTTGGATGCACTCATAGACATCTCTATTGTTTTTATACCATGATGATGATGCAATGCTGCATCTCTGGACATTTTCAAAATACTCCTAAAAACCTACCTCTTCACCAATGCCTATGGACTTCATTAACTCCATCATCACTGGCAATCTTTGCTACCATCATTTTATGTTCTCATTTTATTTATTTTGTCTGCCTCCTCATGTGTAAAGCATCCTTGGGCCCCCTGAAAGCAGCTATATAAATGCAAGTTATATTATTATTATTATTATTATTATTATTATTATTATGGTTGGTGAAGGTTAGAGTTGGTGCTTTCTGTAAAGTCAGGATCCATCGTACATTTCAATTGGGGACTAAATAAACAAAAAGCTAAATATCATAGGAGATCTTTATGTCCACAATAATTACAACGTAGTTTACAAATCTTAAACACCGCTAATTGGACAATAGCTCTGAGGCTATCCCCACTTATATCAACAATTACATATATCAATTAACAACAATATTAAGATCAGCCTGTGAACAACCTGAAATGTGAAAATAAAACAAAGCTGGTATAAATCTGAATGTAAATGTAGTGTACAATAAAGCCAATATACAGTATATTTTATTTTAGTTTATATTTTACTCACATGATAACCAACAGTTTTATATTGTATGCAGATAATTCTTAATGACTAACCCGGAGCACAAACAGAGGAAGATGAAGAAGATGCTGAAGTCTCAGGACGGATATGTGTGTGTGTGTGTGTGTGTGGGAGGGTAGCAGTCCAGCTGTCAGCTATCAAAAAATAAAGGAAGGTCTGTAGTGGTTTGTTGGGTTGCTCTGAACGGTCCACGACTACTGAAGCGCAGCCTGAAGGGATGTAAAGAGATAGAAAGATGAAGAGTAGAAGGGAGGAATGTAAAAGTAGTAGAGGGAGGAAGAATGATGGAGGAGAGCGAGATGAATAGATGGATGATGAGTTGGGTGGATGAATGACAATTGAAGGTTTTCACGACGTTGCTGCCTGTTACGTTCTGCAGCATCGTCGCTGTGCCACACGTTCTGCGACAAATACAAGCCTGAGTGTGTTTTTTATGAATCAATCATGAATCATCACCATGCAGTCATAGTCAAAACAGGGAACTGCATGTACTCTTCAAATCTGCTCCAAGTATGCACGTTGATTTTCACATTATACTGAAGTTAAAAGAAATCAGTGGATTAAAAAATCGCATACTGCTGCAAGCTTTTGAAAAAATGGTTGGTAGAAATGTAAAATGTACATATATTGTGGTAAACAGACTAAGATTTAGAAGAAAAACAGTGGAATGGTCCTTTAAGACTCCAGTTATCCCTCTTTTATCCTCACTGAAAATCGACTTTGCTGTTGGCTTGAGTTGAGTTTGTTGTCGTCCCTTATTGATCATCCTGCCAGGAGGAACTCCTTCTGCCTTGACGTCTGTGTACAGTCAGCCAGCGCTACATGGTATATTTCTTATCGCAGAGAAGGTGGTTGTAACTCGTAACGACAAGCTGTCAGAGTGAATCTGAGTGGCTGCTTGATGCTTCTGTATAATGTATGCAGCTAATGTACAAAGTGATGCAGCGTACGCAGCAGCAGTCAATATCACAGGCTCTTAAGCTTTATAGCTTGTGACACCCAAAAGTAAATGACTGCTAGTGACTCCCCAATCTGTATAGACACACACACACACACACACACACACACACACACACACACACACACACAGGACCTGTATGTTGATCTTTGACACCAAATACTTTTGTCTACCTGTGTGCGTCTGTCTCTCTTTATTGATCATTGCAGGATGGCTAACAGATGCAACTTCAAATAATAAAACATACCCTAAAGACTTCTGAACGTGATACACTACATATTCATATTTTCACTGTATTTACCCTCCTAGAAATCCACCTAACTATTAGATTTTACCTCTTGGCTCTGCTTGTTGACTTCCAGGAGCTTTAAAGTGAGACAATGCGATTTATATTTTTGTTGCACACCTTTATATGCTTCTACTTCAGTTAGCTACAGTATATTTTACATTTTCCAGAATGACTTTTGCATGCAGGCCGCAAATAGGACCGTGTCAAAAAATGCAGCCTCTCCATTTATTTCAATAGGCTTTATGTCGGCCTGATGCAGAGGCTTTGGCAAAAAAACATAGTGTTGTCCGGCACTAAAGCTGATTCTTGCTAAACTTTTGCCGCGACACACTGCACAGGCCAACCACATCTGTGCAGGGGCACATTCGTATAGTATTATAATTTGTAACATAACGATTAATTCATCCTTTTGCCTTGCAATCATTAAGACAGGGGGATAAAATGCTTGTCGCTGTGATGCCTTTTCAGAGTTGTAAAAGCCTGTCTCATGGTATTTTAAACCACTGTGCATCTATTGCGTCTGATAAGCCCTCAAACTCATGGATGTATTAATCAAACTAGACGTCCTGGATATTATTTCATCTTCTCAACATGATCACATCAGTGCAGTCCCTTACTTTTCAGTGGAGAACTGATCTCTTCAATGTTTTTTTTTTTTCTCCTTAAGATTGTTAAAAGTTGCTGCAACATGAACATAAAAGAAGGGCTTGCCCTTTGATATTAAAGGACTGCTCTCCACACAGTTAATGTCTGATGTTTTGCAGTCAAGTGAAATTCATTTCACTTCATTGCAATAACCAAAACTCCAATCACGTTACCAGGTCATGTCTGTCAGCTGAAACGAAAGCTAGAAAGATAGATTTTTCAAAGAGATTATTCCTCTCGGGACTTAAGTCAAAGTGCAGCCGAGATACTAAAAACAACTTCTGACTGTGAAAATACAAAAGCAGAAAATAAAAACCACTTGAACCTCATGCACATTTAAAGGCAGTAAGTAAGCCTCAGGTCGACACTCAGCTTAAGGCTGGTGTCGACATCAGGATTATGAACTGGGTTCTTGTAACCCACTATAGTATACGATGTAGGAAGTGGGTGCGTGTTCAACAGTAACCTTTAGTGACAAGCTGTCAAAGTGAATTACCTTCGTTGTCGTTTCATTATATATGAACATATACCGTATAATCTCTCACACACAGCAGTAACCAAGTGGTGTAGAGGTCAATGTGTGCTTCTCATGCAGAAGGCCTGCAAGCCCTGCTTAAGTGACTTTGAGCAAGAAGACACTGAAGCCAGTGCAGAAAGGCCTCAGGATGCAGTATCACGATTAGCTGCTTAATGCTGGCTCTAAAGATTTTCTGTGTTGAAGTAAATTCACAACTTCTCTCTAGAAATAGTCAAGTTTTTGTTTTCCGCCAGAAGTCCGAGTCTCAATAATGAATTTATTGTGTGTTTTTGTGGCAGTTTGGCAGCGATCTGGCATCTCAGCCAACACACTCTCTTGTCATCTCTCTCCAGCTTCCGCCCTATAGAGATAGAGCGCATTTAAGTCCCGCCCACACCGGAGCAGAAAACAATTCATCGCTCTACATTGACTCTGTATTGCGTGAAGGTGCCTCCTTGTCATTTCGGTCTGCTAGCAAACAACAGAAACCTGCCTAAAAGCTGCTGTGGTGGTGGGATGCACTACCAACAGGGTAAAGAACCCAGAACTAAGTTTTTATAAGCTGCCGAACCAAAAAACTGAGTCTTTAAGACAAAGGTGGATCCCGACGTGAGGCATCAGCAGGAAGAGTGGGAAAACTGTGGGATCCTGACACTCAGTGTGTCTATGTGTGCAGCAGCATTTTGTCACTAGTCAGTCAAATATCCAAATGTCAGTTTTAGGCTGAATATATTGCTGTAAGTTAAGCTAAAGCATTTTGACAGTAAGCAACTTGTGGAGTGAAATGTTGCTCAATCAGAAAGCTCTGCAGTATTATGTTTGCAGGTGCCTTAGCTAACTACAGTAACTTAGCTTGAGGAGGGACGCTGAGACAGACCCACTATATTGAGTTTGTCCTCTCTGGTAGACACAGGGTGCTAAAATAATCCTCTGACATGCTGAAATCTAATGTTTTTAGCTAGCTGCAGGCATTTTGTTAGCGTTTCAGCCCTTTGTTTCATACTGTGGCGCTGATTGGTTTCGACTCCGGTGGGCGTGGTCCAGGCTTTAAAACGGCTGTTGAGGATCTTATGGGTGATGCAACAGGATGTACTGTATGTCAGTGTTGTACTGTAGCTGCTGTTCTGCCACTTACCTTGTTGGGTTTACCTTAGTTACATAATGAATGTTTGTGAAGGGCAGTTTCTCTGAGTGCACAGAAGATTTATGATATTTTCTAATGTTGGTTGTCTCAAGATTTATATAGTTTCTTGTTAACCTGCTTCCCTCTGTTCATTTACATTGATTTGTTTCATGGGATGGGCATGTAGGGCTAATATTTTTACACTCAGAGACTCACAGTCACACACACACACACACATATTCATGCAAACAAAATTTCTCTCCTCTTTCTGTGCTTTCTCTCTGCAGCTGGGTCCAGTCCCCTCAGGGTTTTTGAAATATAACACTATCACCATTTATTACAATCTTTCCCTCTATGTCTCTTTCTCTCTCTCTCTCTCTCTCTCTCTCTGTATCTTCCTCGCTCTCCCCAAATGATTGCGCCTTCTCCCTCCACCGTTCCTCCACTCTCTGTATCTCTTAAATTCTCCTCCTCTGTCTTAAATTACGTTGAAGTGGAGAGAACAAAAAAGACATTTGCTGGCCGCTTCTGTCCAGTGGCCTTACAGGACAACGAGTTCATACAGCCACACACAAAAGGGCCAGTTCTTCGTTCAATGAGAAATGAGGAGCCATTTTGATATGACGTGGTACAAAGAAAGTAGCAGTAAGGAAGTAGCAGTACAGTTAATTTGAGTGGTTTGATCACATCTCTTAATTCAATTCAAAATGCTTTATCTGTTCCTCAAGGGGTAATTTGAGGCAAGTGAGTTTGCAAACAGAAGTACACTTAGAAAATTAATTGACACACATAAAAAACTATCTAAAAATACAAATGTTAGAAAGAGTTGAAAGGACTGATAGCAGTGGTCGGTCCAAAGGCACATATTATGTAAAGAAAAATGTCAAGTGCAAACAATTTATCATTCTACACACAAGGTAAAGTAAGTATGACTTCACCTGATTTACCAGTAATCTGACAACCTTTCAACAGCCACCAGATATACTAGACACACTAACCTGCTGGGTGAAAATGGAATAGAACAACTTTGTATGTCAGATCTTTTTGCTTTGAAATCCCAAGCAAGCCTAAAATTAGCCTGAATGATGTTTAATCAGAGACACACAGAGTTTACATCAATGGCATAAATCAGTGCCAAACCAGCTGTCCAACATGTTGTCTCATATCCTATGTGTGCACCAACTAATGGACGTTTTTGTTGCTGCAGTGGAAGTAAAAGTGATCATCACTGTAACTGGACAGAGGATGATGGCACTAAATGAAAAGTCAGCGGGATCAACATCGTGATTACATGAATGCATTTAGCAAATTTAATAGCAATCCAACCAATAGTTGTCGAGATATTTCAATAGAAACCACAAACGTGAATGTCATGGTGACGTTAAAAGAAAAGTTATAAGATCATTAAAGTAAATAGGATTCATCCTCTGAGGATCATGAACGTCTGTTAAAACATTTCATGGAGATCCATCTAATAGCTGATAGTGAGGATACTTCAGTCTGGACCAACTGTCAGTCCGACAGAACAACATTGCCAGAGCCATGCATGGCTAAAAAAAAAAACGTTTTGATGAGTAGAGCTACCAAGGTTATTATGAGTTTGTCTGTTGTGTGTGTCTTCATGTTACAGAGGACGGAGGTTTATGTGAATTTAAATCTATATAATTATAGATTTCCCTGTGAGTTCTCTCTGGAGAGAACGAGAGAAAATGGAGTTTATGAGGAAGAGATGAGAAATGAAATGAAGAGAAAATCACGTTAGGAGAGGGAGGAAGAGGAGACAGAAGAAGTGTGTGAGAGAGGAGACGTTTCTGAGAGAGGAGAGAGAGGTCTGCTGGGAATCGTTTGGGGTGAGAGAACATTTTCCTCTTCTCGGGAATCTGTGTGAAACCAAATTACTGCAGACAACAGAATTACAGACACAGACATTCAGGGGGGAAAGAGACGAGAAATGAGCAATAGAGAAGCACCAAGACTGAAATGAAAATGATATTGTGAGTCTAATTTTTGCAATTTTGATTGTTTCTCCTGCTTTGTATTTGGAGCAGTGATAGACAGAAAGAGAGACAAGAAAACAGCAGGAAACATTTCTTTCAACACAAAGGAGGCAGTCTCCCCCTGGGTCAGTCAGCTTGTTGCACCCCCCCTGTAGTTACCTTGGTGTATTTTTGAAATTGCTGGAATTATGGCCAAACTGGATCTGCAGCGTCTGAGTTATCAAGACAGACACATACATGCATTTAAGAAGTTCAACTGTGTTTCGTAAAGTACATGTGAAGAAAGACAGATTTTGCACATTGTACCTCCATATTTTTCATGTTTTGCTGTACACCAAGATCCTGACTGCGAGTTCATTGTGAAAACACTTGAGTGGATATGTCAGTTCTTAAATTTCAGGAAAATAAGTCATTTCCAACCTTACGCGATAGATGAATAACTGAAGGAAGGAATGATGTAGCTTCTTGTGACTTTGAGGATATTGCTGTCAAACCTTGACCACTCTGCAGGCATTCATGATCACTTGATTGTTTAGGTGACTGCTTGTGTCTTCTATGGGATGTTACTCGTATTTGAAGCCAATATAATCCAACAAGTCCTCCAAATTAAACAACGCTTTTATTAATTAAACAACATCACTGGTCCATGCCCTCGAGAACATCACATTTTAGACAGACAGATCCACAGTGACTGTACGACAGTCTTGCAGCAGTGAGACAGATAAAGACAGACAAACAGGAAGAGGGCAGGCAGGCAGAGCACACAGACAGGAGACATTAAACAGAAATGGAGAGGAACAGGAGTGTTGTAATCTAATGATGATGACGACTGAGAGACTGTGTGTGTGTGTGTGTGTGTGTGTGTGTGTGTGTGTGTGTGTGTGTGTGTGTGTGTGTGTAAACCTCTAGCTCTAATTATTTGTCACACACTGAAATGGAAGAAGTCCTCGATGATGCAATGTGTGCAGGGCAAGACAGACAGACAGACAGACAGATAGACAGATAGACAGATAGATAGATAGATAGATAGATAGATAGATAGATAGATAGATAGATCTCAGTTGTCCTGCAAGTTACGCAGAAGAAGCTGTCCCTGCGTGCTCTTGCTTTACCCTCGTCCCAAAAGTAGCTTTAATTTTTTAACTACTAAGTTTATAGTTAATGTTAAGAGTAACCAGCGTTACAGCAGATAAAGAGCTTGATATTTACCAAAACAGAGCTTAAAGAAGACTTACATTTATTAGGTGGACATGAACAGCTAATGTTGCTGAATGTGTAAATTAGCATCTGTTTACAAGTTGATATTATGTCAATGTTGTATTTACCAATTGTTCCACTGCACCAAGTGGCCAAAAAAATCAATTAATACAGCTTAATATAGAGTGATTTCTTCAATGATAGATGACTAGATGTCTGAGGTTTTTTCTATCTTTTCACAATTTTTAACAATTTAATATATAACCTAAGATATTTGTGAAAACTAAATTTGAATTCCTCTCCATAGTGATCAATTAATGTCACTCTGGCTTCAGTTGAACAGTTTAGATGAACATCTTTTTTATCAATAATCTGTACTGATCAGAGTGTCATGTACCACAGCATTACACATGTGTAGTATTATGTTCATCAGTAGTGTCCCTCTCAGAGTGCACCCCTCAAAGTCGGTCAAACAAGTATCTTCCCAAAACTATTTTCCAATATGAACATACACATTCACACACACTGAAACACACACACACACTCAAGCCTGACCTCCTTCTCTCTCTGTCTCCCTGCAGTGAGCTCCAACCAGAGCCATGGGGAGTACCCAGACTGCCGGAGTGAGAGGGAGTCGGGAGGGGAGGCGTCTCTCCTGGTGTCTCCGCTGGTGGTGGCGGGGATCGTTATAGGTCTGGTCCTCTTCCTCTCCTGCATCACCATCATTGTCGGCAGCCTGCGCAAAGACAGTCGACTCCGAAACCCACACCTCCGAGCTAGCTACGGTCAGTCTTTGACTGAACTTTTGACTCTCTGACCATCTAACTAATTAATTAAGTGACTGACTAACAGGTTAAACATGTCATCTGATGCATCTTCCCCCTAAGTTTCATTAAGGTAATTTTCACTATCTCCATCAGGGCAATCTGTGTAGGCATATATGGTTGTAAGTGTTATAGTAACACACTTTATGAAGTCCATGAATAAACCACAGATTGAAGACGCTGTGTTGTAGCATGTAACACACTGTGATTATGATATGATATTAACATTTCTGACAAACTTCAGGCCCATTTATTCAGGATATTTCTTATCACATAACTGATGAAATACCCCTACACATTTCGCTCATTTTGCTCATGCTGGTCTGAAATTCACTACACCCACATCTTCACGCACATAACTTGCTTCCAAAATCTTTAGTAGGTTTTCAGTTTCCCCAGAGAATGTCAAATATTTCAAGGCGCTGAGCAAATATTAAACAGTAGTTGCTGCCAGGACTTTTAATGGATGGACAGAAAAAACTAATTACCTAATCCATCTTTGCATCAGCCATCATGTGGGATGCATCAACTTGAGTGTTGTTTGCTAAGAAAAGACATTTTACATACGTACGTGAAAGATGTGCACAGGATAAAAATGGCATCCAGCACCTCAGTTGTTGCAATACTGCTGGATGTCCCCACATGATAAAACAGGGCTTTAGCTTCTCGTCTCTGCCTCTGCAGGTCTGGACGGTTTTTCTTATGGAGGGTCAGTAGGAGAACTGAGGTCCACCTGCTTAGAAGACTTTCCTCCTGGTTTAGACTTTGATTCATACAGAGAGACTCTGTCACAGGTCAACAACCTGTACTCCGACTCACCGCCACGGTAAGTACTTGTGTGAATCCAAGGTAATTATGTAACAGAATAATGGTTTCATTCACAATGAGGTATTCAGTATTCTTTTTTAAAAATCCTGTTTTTTAAAGGAAACGTTTGACATTTATTCACATTCTTACCAAGACTTAGATGAGAGTCTTTGTGCTAAGCTACATTAGCTGGCTGCGGGCAGTAGCTTCATATTTATTTTAACAGTCATAACAGACATGAGAGCAGTATTGATCTACTTATCTAACTCTCTGCAAGAAAGCAAATAAACATATTTCCCAATAAGTATTATGCGCAATATTGCCTAGAATACAAAAAAAGTGGAATCTGGATCCACTTATCTTTTCCTTGCAGGTATTTCTTATTTTATTTTATGACAATTGCTTATGTTTTGGTGACACTTAAATATTCAGAGAAGGAATTAAAATCAAATGAAAATCTTAAGGCTGAGCTGTCCTCAAACTACAGTAGCAAGTAGACCACTCCTCCTTTTGCCAATTATGTCAAATGTCAAATATAAAGTGTAACTGACCATTCAGCCCGTGTCCCCCACTGATCTCAGTCCACTTGGTTTGACCCTTCCTCTGCGGTAATTCATTTATTATGGGGCACTGCTACCTTTGGTGCCCTTTTTGAGGGTGCAGGAGTGTTTGTGCACCATGTGTGTGTGAGTGAAAGAGAATGAGAGGAAGAAAGAGCCTGCTAAAGGCCAATGTCATGGTGTTTTTGATCTAAATGTCAGCTCGTTTAATTGGCAACTTTAATAATTCACATACATCCCTCTCCTGCAGTGTGTGTGTGTGTGTGTGTGTGAGTCATTCTCCTTCTTGCTCTGCCTTAGAAACATTCACTCACTTTACCCAAATTAATCGATCTGAGGTTGGATAGTATCTTATCTTTTCTATTTGTTCATTAAAAGAGAGTTCTTGTATCTGACTTTCCGATGTCCCTCAACTTCACGACTTTCAGCATCAATATGAATCTGAAAGTCTTTTTATACTAATATCCTAAATGTTTTTCATAATAGACCCAAATTATTCTCCTGGTTAATTTAAGAATATGACAGGTTTATGTTATGCCCAACAGTTTTGATTATTTCACCTAGTTAGTTAGTTAATGAGAAATCATGTTTTCCCATCAGTTCGGTATGACAGATGGCTCTAAATGCTATGATATGCCCCCTAACATTTAGCATGATAGCCTCAGTTATTGTTACTATGGAAAAGAAGCTAGTCAAAGTCGCAAATCACAGCTGTGGCAAATTTAGAATTGCTTCATCAGCACAACACTGAGCCATAGATGATGAATTCATCTGACATTGAGCCAGAATCTGAAAGTGAATCCATTTAACCTGTTGATTGTTTTATCAGGTTTCTACAAAGCGTGATCTTTAAGATTCAACTCACTGTTAGCAGTGCATTCACAGAATTTGTTTCTTGCTGAAGCGCAAGTCAGGTTTCCATCCAAATGTAACTCAAATTTTGACCAAATTTCGAGAAAATCTGCTAATTATTGTGCGTTTCCACCCACTACTGTTGTGCGAATATTAGGAGTTGGTTCATAGAGATAAACAGCATAAACTGATTCTCCAGTCTGGTGCCATTAAACCATTGCAGAAGAAGAGGGCGTAACGACATGACTTAATTAAAACAGTGTCATTTAAACCTCAAATGGTGAAAAAACATGTAGAAAACATGATGGAAATTCTCAGTGTCACTGATTATTCATGCCCAGTTTATTGTCAGGCTCACAACACGGAGGAAAAGTCCAGATAATTTAATGGAAACAGTTCGGTACACGAGAAGTCAGTCCAATCAGGCAGAGGCAAAATACACAGGTCCAAAAAACACAAGCGAGGGTTCACAAACACGAGGAAAATGCACGAAGGAAAGACGCTGGAAAGCTCACACGAGGTCGAAACAATCTGGCACAGAAGGGAGGGAAAACACACCTTAAATACACTGAGGGGGAGGAGACAACAAGACACAGGTGAAACACATTAGGGCAATCACACAGGCGGGAAACTTGACAGGACATGGGGATTGACACAAGGGACTACCAAAATAAAACAGGAAATAACATGACACGAACTACTTGACTTGACGGATCCTGACAGTTTATGTTTATGCAGAAACTGAGCATGACTTAAATAGATATTGATTTTTTAAAATTATTATTATAGGTACACATAGATCATATTCTTTGAGGTCTCAGTGGATTCAACACAGTGTTGGAAATGTTCCATGTGGATCTTGATTCATGCTGATTCAATAGCGTTTGCACATTCACATTCATCATGTTGAGCCTGAGGCCGAAGGTCTGTGCTGGGGTTGTAATCTGGGGACTAAACCGAAGCTCCTGCCATGTTCTTGGTGCTATCTTGTAACACAGACAAAGTGCATCATCCTGAAAGATACATCATCTGCGGAGGGACACACCTGGTCAGCAGCAGGGTTTAGGTTTGCTGTGGTGTTTAAATGATGGTCGGTGCTGCAGGGCCAAGAAAATGTTCCCATGCACCATCACAGCTCCCACCAGACTTCTGATGATTAGAAGACCTGTTAATTAGCAGTACAGGACGGAAGCCATAAAACAATGTTTGTCCTCACTTCAACTTCAGCAGTAGGAACGTGAGAGAGAGTAACAGTAAACATCACAGCATCAAGACCAGGAAAGAAAAGGAGAGGAGAGGAAGAAGGAAAGGGGAGCTAGCTCGCTACGTCAGCGCTCTGGCAGGGAAGCAGAGTGTTCTGGACAGCCTGTGTGAGAGCTGGACTTTCTGGCCCGGACGATGGGACAGCAGCCAACACACACACATGCATGCACACAAACACACATACAAACAGACACACACACATACATACATACAAATCGTGCATTTTGTTTACCATAATGCTGGCAAGTCGTTGTTTGGTACATTGTCAACAAGCAGCTAGTTGCAGTCATGTGATGATCCTGCAGGGTGTGTGTGTGAGTGTGTGTGGGCCACAGATGGTTGAGGGAAACTCAGAGAACTCAGATCAACAGCTCACCTACTGAGACTGTGAACGTAACGCTTCCGACACAAACACACAAACACACACACTCATAAGGAACACAGATACGTACACACACACACACACACACACACTGTCTCTCTCCCAGAAAAACTCACGCTCACGGATCAGCAGCTCACCTGTGGAGACTGAAAGCTTCTGCTTCCTCTCAGGGAGAAGATGGGCAAGCTTTGACACACACACACACACACACACACACTCCTAGCTTTCTGATTTGTGTGATACTGGGGAGCAAGAAGAGGTAAACTGTTGCACAAAGTTTGGAAGATGTGACTCGAGTCACGAATTTGATGACTTTAGACTCGACTTCGACTTTGACACCAATGACTCGTGACTTCACTTGGACTTCCCCCCCGAGCCCAAAGATTCAAAAGTATGTTATTTAAATACAACAAGACAGAAAATTAATTCTGTTGTGGTTAATAGTGCTATATGCTACATGCTACTATTTTATGATTAAGTTCAGTTGCCCTTGTTTTAACAAATAAATACACATTTTAAAAAGCATTCATGTTTTGTTTCAATTTAATATTATTACTCTGTTGTTAAAATGGCTTTTTTAGGCCTCAAAACTCAAAGTTTAGGACTTGGGACTTGAGTGCAAAGACTTGAGACTTACCTGTGACTTACAAAACAATGACTTGATCCCACCTCTGCCATTTGGTGCTGCACAGGTAGCTTACAGTGGGTTTATCAGAGCTTGTTTGCTAATAACAGTTACGGGCCGTAACACTGCTGCTACAACATATTATATAGGATTTGATCTGGAATATTGTTTTTCCTCAGTTGTTCAGATGTTTTGTTGATAGACAACATGGCCTTGGAAATGTATTACTTATCATTTAAAAACTTTAAAACTGCAACACCGAGATTCAGTGATTTTCAGTTTTCCATTTTATTCACAGAAAAAAGTCCTTTTACTTAATCAAGAGGTATATTCATCAAATTATTTGCAACATACTTTTGTTTCTCTGTCATTATACTATGAGTGCAGGAATATATTGAACTGAAACAGCATATTTAAAAAAAAGTTGTAATTCTCTATTCGTAACAAAATACCTACATGTATTTTACATACATAAGTACATTTTGCAATGCTTAGGCAGGGTGTTTCTTCTGCTCCACCTACAGCATTAAACTACATTAGAGCTTGTAATGACATTTGTTTTTCGGTTTGCCTGGTGCACACACAGTAGGCTACATTCTTGACAAAATATGTATAAAAAGAAAGTACCTGTTCAGCAGCCTCATTGACTGATGGCAACAGACGTGTTCAGAATAATTAGCTTTTTGCTTGCTGCTGTGTCAAACTGTGTGACACCAACGGCCAGTGTCACTGACAAAGACAGGAAGAGTGTACTCAGGTCAGGATGTCTCACAGCAATTTTAACACTGAGTCAGGGAACAGTGCAAGCTTGGGATAAATGATAACACCAGAGAGCAAGGATGAGGACTTAACAAGTAACAGAGTGAAAGTGAGAGAGAAGGTGAGAGCTGTGACGGAAGCCCAATAATCGAATCCCAGGAACAACACTGATCCGTACTGTCCACTTCAAATGTACCATGCTGTCCTGTCATCTTGCACGAGGAAAGTTCCCACAACGCACAGACATGTAATGTAAAGAGACGGAAAGCAGACAGATTTACAATATGGGAATACCGTTTTCTGCAGCCTGCAGTAATGTGATCTGATAAAACCTGATCTGTTAAATTTCATCTCAAACGCTCTTCATCTTCATCTTGTGAGTTCCTTTATGCTGAGAAGTCAGATCAGCTTTGGCATGATCCACATAACACACACACACACACACACACACACCTGTGAATGCAGCATCTATATGGTTCTCTTACTCCACAGGCAAGTACGTCTCACAGTGGTACAGAGCAGGGACATGCCAGCTTTACACATGCTCACACTCACACACAGAGACCATATGCTCTGTGCTGTAGCAAGAGTTGTCTGGTGTCCAGCTCTGCAGAGCATCACAACCAGCGCATGAATCCCTGCCAGAGGTCCTCCCTTCCTCATGACCTGTGTGTATCTGACTTAGACTTCCTTCTCTATCATGACAAATGTACGTTCAGGTTAAGCCACAAAAATGACTTGGTTGATGTTGGGGGAAAGATCGTGGTCATTGTTAAACGCAGGGCCACCAACACAGGGGCAACACCGGATCAGTTGTCCCGGGCCCTGGGTCAAGCGAGGGCCCTCTAACCTTTAAATAATCTGCTGGAATAATTTGTCGGGGGGCTTTTGGAGATGATCTTGTCCACGAGTACGAGCCTGGTTAAACGAAACCAACGTTGACTGTTGGTAGGAAAAACAAGCCTGTCTCCTAG
Organism: Macquaria australasica; assembly: GCA_005408345.1. NCBI lineage: Eukaryota > Metazoa > Chordata > Actinopteri > Centrarchiformes > Percichthyidae > Macquaria > Macquaria australasica. The sequence continues at coordinate 19,275 of SEMN01001033.1, forward strand.
AAAATTTGTATAGTGCTCAATGGTTTTCCCAATTACACATAATCGCTGCCTGGATTCAGAGGCCATATTTTTTGATGTTTTTATTTATTTTTCTTAAGTGAATGAAGGGTACATTTATCTACTGCAGAGGAGTCGCAGAGAGGTGGTTAAGGTGGATGGTGGGCGTATTAATCCAGGACTTTGACACCAGAGTGCAGCGTTCACACCCAACTCCAGCCTGTGGTTATGGAGGCTGGGCAACAAATGCACTTTGGTTTGGGATTTGGGAAAGACGAAGTCACTGCAGGCTTTTTCTGTATTAAATCAGACCACGATCGTTCCTGAAATACGTTGTCAGTGAACATTTTACTGATATGTTCAGTATCCTCATTTTTGCGACTTTCCAGACACATTAGTTAACAGAAATATTAATAGAAAATGTAATCTGGTTGGCCTTATGTTTCCTTCAATACAAATTTGCTGTACAAAATTAGTTCTGTATAAATGTATTTTCTAGGAGACAGGGTTAAGGAAAAGGGATGCAAGCAGCAGTCTCCTTAAGAGGTTTTGCAGCATTATAACAATATCACACCGCTTCCACCTTTGCTTCTCACAGATTGCAGTCATTATTTGCACGGCCACAAGTTTTTAATTTTTCTGGTGGAGACAGTCTTCCTAAAGAGGCTAACCTTAACTCTTCATCATCATCAACAACAACAAAACCAATCAAACTTACTCCTTTTGTTTAATCTACTTCTTCTCCTCACATTTGGGTATATATATAAAAAGATCTGGACTTAATCAGCGCATCAACCAGAGTCAGGAGAGCAGGGCGGGTCCAGGGCTGAGACAAAGAAAGCAGGGGGAAGAGAGAGAGAAAGGGGATTAAAGTACCCAATACATTTTATAAATATAAGAAATTAACCTTGTTGAAAAAAGGATGTTCGAGGACTGCAGCAGCCTGAAACATATCAATTTGTTACCCTGCCACTGAGCGATAATCTCCTTCACTGATTAACTAATTAACACATTTTATCTTAAGTGTCATTTACATGATGTGTCTGGATCTCAAACAGAAACAGGCAGCAGACAAAAACACAGACGGACAGATAAATAGAAGCCGTTGTGTAACTCCCAGCCTGCGTCTCAGAGGGGACAAATTATTTTCACTCAGCCACACCTAGGTAACACACTCACACACACCTTAGCAGAACACACATAGGTGTAAAACACCACATTCATTACCTAGTGTTATGTGTTTTTTTTCAGCAACACAGACACACAAAGCAGAAGGCTGCAGGGGAGCAGAGGAGGTTATAACTCCTGAGAGACCAAACACACGGGGATGTACTGTGTGTTACAACACCTCTGAAACACCCTCGTCCTGCCCAGCACACACTTTCCCCTGTCTCCAATTTACACCTCAACATGCCTTGGCATGAATGTTGGAAGTTGGAGGTCAGTTTTACCAAAGCAAAAGAAAATAATCAGAATAACATTTTTTATTTAAAAAATGCAGCTTCCCCCAATCCTTTAGTTTGTGTGCATGTGTGAAGGTGTGTGAGGGTGTAAGGGAGAGATTTTCTGTAAAATCTGCTAGACTGCTACTATCATTTCTCAAAAACAAAGAGACCACTATAGACCACTATAGTTTAAATGGAAATACTGAATTTAAAACCAGCTAAAATGGGGTTAACAGCATAAACACTTCCTAAAAGAAGATGTTGAAGTAACTAAATCTCCAGGTGGGTCACATTAAGGTTCATCGCAATTAGCAGGACAGCCATCCTCCCCTCTGTGTCTTCATATCCCTGTTGGTTTGCTCACACTTGGAATACAAAGGTGCCAGTTCTCTGAACCAGGTGCAGGGGTTTATATTTAGAAATGTTTGTTCTATGTAGTGTATTTAGATAAATGACCAACCAGAGATTAACTAGTTAAAATGTGTGATTAAATGAACATACTAAAGAACACACGCTGATGAGGTCTTTTGATCAGTGGACACACAGAGAGGGGTCTCATTTCAAGCACTATTTCAGTCTGCTTTAACAGTACTGTGTGTGTGTGTGTGTGTGTGTGTGTGTGTGTGTGTGTGTGTGTGTGTGTGTGTGTGTGTGTGTGTGTGTGTGTGTGTGTGTGTGTGTGTGATGACGAGCAGTGGGTGCAGTGGACATCAGGCCTTTCCGACTGAACCTCGTCCTCACATCAAGGCTAAAATAGCTCTCCTTCTCTCTTATAAGCAAACACACACACACACACACACACACACACATACATTGAACAGGAAACCACAGACACACACTCAAAGTCTCTGACGCTGCTTCAAAATAGCTGGCAAGTGGGCACACACACACACACTCACAGAGGGTAGTGAAGGAGACAGAGAAAGTGCACAGGGATAAAAAAAGAAAGAAAGGAGGGTAACACACACACACACACTTGCAGCACCGTGTGGTACCAGGCTGATAGAGTTAACCACTGAGCTGATTGAGTTACACTGATTTAATGCTTCCTATGCCCCCATCATCATCTACCATTACCTCCACACACACACACGCACACACACAAACTGATTTTATAATTCTGTTTTCTATTTAGTTTTATTCTGTTTTATCTGCTCCAGTCTTTCTCTTCTCTCTCTGGCTTGGGGAGGAGGCTGGTGTTGGGTAGAAACCTGACCTCTGGGGCTGCTGAAGCGTTTTGGGACAGCAGGAAGGAGGCTCTGGGTGTGTGTTTGTGTGTGCTGCCTTTATCAATTCGTGATGGTTAAAAACATGCTGATGGTGAAACGTAGCATTTTGAGATCAATTTTACAGAGCATGTCAAACTTAATGTGTAGTTTCCATCATACAACAACTTATAATATATAGCAGGATTGACAGGGTGCTGGAGAAATGTTGTTTTTGGTTTGGGAAGCATTAGCAATAGCAGAGAGCAGAGCAAGTGTCAACAACAATGGAAAATGGTCCACCATGGCAGCCATTAAACGGCATCTTCATCAATACTACAAAGCCAGACCTGCATTTTCATTTTTGGTGGTACAATCTGCAAAAAATACCCCACCCAAAATCATGCATGTTCTTTCTAAACAGTCATTTCATTACATGTCTAACAACATCCAGTTAATTTCAGTGTGTTTCTGTATTTGGTTGTGTTGTCTGTATTTGCAGCACATTTTGTTAAGTTGCATAAGTGTTGTCAAATTGGTGAATGGGTTTCTCAATCTGCCCATTTTATTTCTTTGCAGCATTTTGTTTTGTATGTTGTTGAATTGCAGAAGATGTTATCTTCATGTGCTTTGTGTTTTCTTAAGTTGCAGTGCATTGAACTCTCAGGTACACTATACAAAGTACTATTTACAAGTATTTTAGGAGGAGATTTTCTGCATGACAAGTTGGATTCTTAAGCCTGTGAATCACAGTATGAGCATAAAGTACATTTATCACAGTTTTTGTTTTGTCATCAGGTTTTCTATTTCACTGAATTGCATTTACAGTAGGCACAGCTGTGCAGTGTACTGTAGTAAGTAGGGAAACCAGTTTTCCAAACCAAAGACCCTTTTCGGCCTTCTGAGGTGTCCTTGAGCAAGACATTGACTTCTCACCCACTCCAGGCACACAGAAAGATAAATCTCCTGAGGGGAGTATTAAACACATAGGCAGGGACAAGCTAAAGGTTACATGTTTTATGAACTTTGTTGGAGGGGATATTCTGTGCAGGCACTTTTGAATGATAACATCATTACACTGATCAATGCTTTCGAGTTGCAGAGTGTAATACAGTGCAGCACTGCATTTGTGCGGACTACTAACACAGCAGGTTTTCTTTGTTGTGTGTGCATATGGGGTTCAATAAATCACAAACATGGATGTGTGCAAATGAGTGGGCATGACAGCAGGTGAGCTTTTAAGGCATTAGCTATTTTTTCTCATGTTGTTACATAAAAATTTTCTCTGAAGGTTATTTCTCATACTTTTTGTGTCCCTGTCAGTGGAGAGAGACGGACGAAACTGGACAGCAGCTGTCAGCACATAACGTATCACAGAGTTAGCTGGGACGTAGCACACACACAAGTGTACACTGTCTGAGCTGGGGCAATGGCATTATATTCTGAAAACTACATAACAGCTGCAAACTGGGATACAAATTCACATTTTAAAGTTTTCTTTTAATGATATTATTTTAATTATATTACATTTAATGATCAAAATGGAAACACTGGTGTCTCCTGGATTGTTTAATGATACTATAAATTTATGCTGTGGTCATCAGTTATAATTATATAAACTTAATATTTGCGTGCCAATTGGTACCTCGACACCCACGAGCCTCAGCCATTGTTGCTATGGAGAAGAAGCTCCATAAGAAGGCGTCATTGTTGCAGGTGGGAACAAAACACTTCCCCGTAGTTGATCCAGATCCAAAAGTGACCAAGTTTAAACTGCAGTGTTTTATTAGGTTTGTACATAGCCTAATTTGAAACTTCCACTCACCATTTACAAACAGAATTTTATGCTTGGTGATTGGATGTTTCTTACCAAAAAATGCTCCTTAAGAGTTATAGTTGACTTCTCCCTTTAAGTTTATATACGCAGGCTTCTACCTTTGACTTTCTCTCAAAGATCCAGATATTTTATAACACAGTTGCTCGTCTTTTTGTACTGATGATTCAACAAGATAGACTTTTTTATCTGCCCAAGCCTTGGAAGTCACCTACTGTAACATTGTCTGAAAATAAAATTAATGCTGCTATATAACTTGCTCGTAAAGTCAAAAAGAAATTGTCATAAAAGAAAGGAGCTTTGGTTCTCCACCTTCACCACCACAGTATTACCTGTTTCATTTTTGTTTCCATCTCCATAGTTACGATGAGTGTGTTGGCCCAGGTTCGACTCAGCTCTACATACCTACAGATGACCCGCCTCCTTACTCCCTATTGGACCCCTGTCAGAGAGGGCCAGAGCAGGAGGAGCAGCCCAACTACACCAGTCTGGATCCTTCTCCATACTGTGGAGAGACCTCAGCCAGTGCCGCCTGGTTCTCCTCCTCCCACTACCCGCTGGGACTACAGGAGCAGGAGCATCAACACATCGCATCCATCTCCTTCCCGCTGGAAGCGGCGCCGCCTTATGAGTCAGTGTTGGCCGACAACAGCCAGCCCCTCCCTCTCATGCCATGTGACCTTTATAAACACCAATCAGAGAGGGGGGATGATGGCAACTCCCGGCAACAAGGGGCGAACCAGATCTTGTAGGACAATTAATTTGTTTCTTTCACCTGCGCTGTTGGTTGTCCCCAGTTGAATTAAACAAACACTTGTGATGTGGGGCACAAAATCGCTGTTAGGAGCAGCTGTGACACCAAACAAAGGACACTAATGAGAAGTACACATCTTCCACACAGTTGCTAACACCTAATAAGGCTGAAAACCTGCTGAAGTCAGCATCTCAGTGCACTGAAATGCATCCAGGACCTCAGTTTTCAACAGTTTTAACTACAGGTTGTTTCTGGACAGAATAAAAACTCACTAACTGCGTTGTACTGTAAAGTTTCTGAAATGACAGCTTCTCTCATAAAAAGGTCAGAGACTTGGACAAAGACTCTCCTCCATCTGGTAATAACGCCATTGCCTAGTTCAGGTTTGGCCATGTGTTGACTGTTAATCTCTCTTTCTTGAATGAGGACTGCTGCAAGAGTCATGTTTGGAGTTTAGACATCTACATCTATCCATCATACTGTCTGTGACACCAAGCTGACTTTAGCGGTAGAAGAAAGACTGAGTGTAAACAATATCAATGTGGTATTTAGTAGTGTAGTTTAAGGTATACACAAGCCCACAGAGTACCCCCCTCCCTCCCATTTCTTTTGGTATGATCCTCACCTATCAGTCTACTTAAATGATGTCTTGGATGAAAGTATACTTACCACTTGTGTTGTGTCAGCTACCTGAGCCCCACTGCCGATTTCCAGTCTCTGTAGTGTGTAAACATTTAAAGCAGTGTGCTGTTCTGTAGCTTCCAGTGTGGTGGTAGTATCCCAGTGGTTAGAAGAATGACTTTGTGGTGAATTGGCTGTGACCATAAACTAATTAGGAAACTACCTGGACAGGAAGAGTGAAATATCAAGACTCCCCCCGTTCCAGTTATGTATGTCATGCCTTTGAGCAAGGCACTATGAGGATGTTATTGAAGTCATTGCAGCATACATCTGTCATCACCGGAGAGGGGGTTTCAACTTGTCCACTGTTGTACAAATTGTCATAACTCTTTCTATCAAGGGCTCTGGTTTTAATATCAATTCTGTAACTGGACCCAAGCAGCAAAATGTAGCTCGGAGCCCTCCTGCTGATGAGGGTTGATGCAACAAAGAAGTAACACATTAAACTGTAGACCTTAACGCACTGTTCACTGGAGAAATAGATGCTTCTGTCTTTGTCTTTTTCCCTCTGTTTCACTCTCATGAAAGAATTAAAGGGACACTCCGATATTTTTAAACCTGGGCCCTATTTTCTAAATGTCTAAATGACTAATAGTTGCAGACAGACCGTTTTGTTAAAGAGTAAGATCCTTTTTGTTCAACCAGAAACAGAAAGTCTCTCTCAAGGAAAAGTATCGCTCTGAAATCTCACGAGAGGTTGAGTTGTTGCAGGAAGACGAAGGTGGAAATAGAGTTAGAGTGGGAGAGAAGAGTTAAACATAAAGGTCTGTCTCTGTAGGTCAGTTGTTGTGTTGTCAGACACTTCGAATAACAGTCTGAGCCTGTCAGTGACAAAAACAAGCACTTTTAGTGGACATACTTTTCAAGGGAGCAATTGCCCCAAAGGATTACGTTGCAGCCATTGCAGCAACTGTTTGTGGATGGCGGCGGAGGCGACCTACTGGACCAATTCTGAAACTTCTGGTAAGTATTAGTCATTTCGACTCCAAAATTTGTAAAAAAAAAAAAATAGGGCCCAGGTTTAAAAATACCAGTTTCCCTTTAACTTGGCCTGAGCCATCATGGAGGGTTTTTTTCCTTATTGCGCTGAAGGTGTAGCTTTCCAAACATCTTCTCAGTTAACCTGCAACAACTGGATTGGCTTAGCTAAATTATGTAATTCATCAGATTGCTAATTAAGGAACGAAACTGAGGTTAATGTAAACATGTTGTGGCCACTACTCACTCTAGCCTCTAACAGATTAAGTATGTTAATGTGTGAACCAGAGATGTTAGCAGCATGACAGGAATGACAATGTATACTGTTCATCAGTGAAAAATTCTCATCACTATGTCTTAAAGCCCAAGGGGACATCTTCAAATTGCTGGGTTTTTTTTGTCTGACCACAGTCCAAAACCCAAAGATGTTCAGTTTACTTTCACATGAGAGAAAAAAAGCTTCAAATCCTCATAACTGAGGACTTAAAATAATTGTAAAATACTAATTGATTAATTGACACTGATGTATCACTTCCGAATCAAAAACAGCAGAAATTCTGAACGTCTGAATTCTAAATTGAATTTTAGGGGCGAAAGTGATGAATCTCAGAAAAAGTTAGATTGAGGAAATTTGCAAAACAGTGAGAACATTCAATAGTCATTGTCAGTACAGTGAGTAGTATGAAGGTCACATAGTGCAACACAAATTGCAAGTGCAGTGGGGTTATAGATGGGCCTTGAAGTGTTTGTCTTCCACCCTGGCATCACAGCTTCCAGTCCCGTCTTAGTCAACAATGGAAATTTTAATAAATCACAACCACAAACTCTTTCTGACCTTCATCAAGATGTTTCAGTTGCCTAACCTTAACTATAGCTTAACTATAGTTTAGTTTAATTTTGTGCATAACTACATAAGTGCGTAAATGTCTGACACATTGGGAAAAAAAGCATAATCGAGGCAGCATTATGTGTGGCCATAAAAAAATGAAACCATCTATTGGCTGCTGTTGGTGCCCAAGAGCTGAATACCTCCACTATGGCCACCAGACACCCTGTTGCATCACCTCAAAGCTCCCTGTACTTTATATCATTTACCATATTCTGACAAAGACAGAAGCAAAGGAGCAGTGTTTGAATATTAGTTGTGTGTGGAGGGAAAACCCATCGCCATCGCCATTTACCACCAGTTATTGAAGCAGGAAGTTGTTTGAGGCTGAGCTTTAATAACAATGCAAATGTTATTTATAATTTTAGAATAATATATCCAGATTGTTTTTTTTTTGTAACTTGTTCCTTAATTTAGAAAATAGTCCTTGTGTGACATTGTTTTTGTGTCAGAAGATGTGCCTATTAGCCCTCAGACTGTTAGTTGAACATTGTAGCCATAATATAATAATCTCAATGCAACTGACCCAATGCTTTGCACTGTTATATGTTTGGTTATGTCATGAAGTATTAGTTTACTGGTGTGGTATGGGAGATCTTCTCATTAACTGAATCCCTGTTAAATAAGTTGTGATGACAGATTTTTAAAGAGGGAAAAGCTGTTGTTCCAGTGATGAGCTTCATGTTGTCATTTGGTTCAGTTTGGCAGCTTTAGACGAGTTAACTGCACAATTCACATCCTTAGTTTAGTGTATTTAGCAGCTTTTAACTGCCGACCATTCAGAGTCATGAGTTTGACGATTTTAACACAAATCTTAACAACTCTTTTGATTATATTGTGATGGATCAACCATCTGTAGAGTCACTCTTTAACTTTTACTTTTTATTGCCATGCCATGCTTCTCCTCCCTCCATGTTTACCTCTCTCTCTCTCTCCTCCTCTCTCACTCCTTTTCTCCCTGCAAACGTCAGAGAATCTTTAAAAATTGCTATATTAATGTGCAGAGCCATTTACTTTAAATTCAGTCAGTTCAAAACAAACAAACTGCCATTCATCTGCTACTAATGCACCACTCCTGTGACTGTGACTTTTAAACACATGAAGAAATGTGTTATTGAGCCCTAGGCCAATTAGTGATTTAGTGATAGTCAAGCAGAATTCATGTGGCGACCAAGGAGTTTAATGTGTTTACGTAACTGACATCATCAAATTACACTTGATGTGAAAGGCATTAAAGGATGTCACATTGGTGTATTCAGTCCTGCAAAAAACATGTTGCCATAAGAACAAACAGAACCCACAGAATTAGCTTTTCTTGGAATTTGGAAAATATGACACAGACTAGAAAGTTGCTTAGAAAACTGTGATGAAATTCAAAGTATCAACAAGATCAACTGATATCTAAACATGTAAGAGTAGAGTTATTCCAAAAACAAGGGTCAGAAGGATTGTTGCAGTCAGTTAAAGCTTTTGGTTTTACTTTAAAAACCTGCTCCTGATGATGGTTTTCATGTCGAACCAAATGCCTCTGTCCTTTTTTGGAGTAACTCCACTATTAAGTAAGTTGTGAAACTTCGATATTTTAGACACACCAAATGATAAACTTAGAATACATTCGACACATTTTAACAGGATGCTTTTCTTTTCCAGTGACATTTTTTTTTCATTGTTCTCTCCACTTAATTCCAGATTTATTGTGTTTGGGAGAAAAAATCCATTGTCAGTTAGAGTAAATATATATATATATATATATATATATATACACACACACACATATATACTATATAAGATAGAGTTACACAGAGAATCTAAAACATCATTCAAATGAAATAATACACATATTTCCAAAAGCCCTGTATCCTCCCACATTGCTCTCCATTTAGCCAGTTTTCATTATAAAATTATATGAATGTATGTGTTATATGTATGTACATAAATTCCCATCTATGTATGTTGAAAATATACATCACAAGAAAGATCATCCCATCAGCCCATCCCAAATGTAGAGCTTTACACAGTCAACACAAACTCAGTTTCACCAGCACCCACCAGAGGGTGATGCAGAACTACAATATGACATTCAGCTTTTTTTTACTCACCTATTCAAGAATAATTCACACAAACAAAATCACTCAGTTTGAAAGTGTGATCCTGGACGCTGAATAAGATGATAAGATCACCTGGGTGTACTTTGCCATATTTGTGTAAGTTGAAGAGTATTTTAATGCTTTATTAGATTAGAGGAGAAGTAAAATGTAAAGATAATCAGGGTTGTCAGTATTATAGTATTTGCTGATTAAAAACACCTATTGAGAATGAGCGTGACACCTTTCCTAGTCAAACTAGAGAGAAGTATTTTTCAGGTCGCTCCAGTCTAGCACATTTGTTTGCGTATCATTACTTTTTTCCAGCTAGGATAGCACTATTTTGTGGGTGCGTTCTCTGTAAGTAAATGGTATGTAAATGTCTTTCATGTGTATCACTTCCCATCTCTCCTCTTTTTTCTTCGTCTGTCAAGACAACAGACTTCATGTATATATTAGGAACTGCGGTCAATAATGTTTCTTTATGTTCTGTATTAGAGATTTTGTTAAATATTTTCTTCTGTAGAGAAGAATGAATAAATCTGAACTCTTATATGAATCTGAGTGGCTGGTTTGGAGCAGCGACTCAATGTGTGAATGGAGAAATACATGTACACCCGCTTACAACGGGGAAGACAAAATGACAATTAGTGTATCAGTATCACATTCAAAAGAGTTCTGTTAACACACAATTTTCAGTTTTTTATATACTGATTCCGTCAAGTTTCCAGCAGAAAGCAGACCAAATTCAGAGGTAATACAACATGAAATTAGTCTTTTCATTTTTCTTTTTGTTCCCCCAAATAAATGACATACAAGACTAATTGAGACTAAATGGCCAGTGTGCGCGAATGGGTGAATGAACAGCCAAAACCTTGTAAAGCTGAAAACAACAATCTGACAATCTTCTGGCACAGAAGGGAGGGAAAACACACCTTAAATACACTGAGGGGGAGGAGACAACAAGACACAGGTGAAACACATTAGGGCAATCACACAGGCGGGAAACTTGACAGGACATGGGGAATGACACAAGGGACTACCAAAATAAAACAGGAAATAACATGACACGAACTACTTGACTTGACGGATCCTGACAATACTTGTTTGTGTACCCTGGTTGAACTGCAGAGGAGAAGCGAACCAGCCAGTCATGTATTCGATTTGGCTTCATGGTGAGCTTGCTTTTCTTCTCCACACAGGTATTGATGAGCTGTGAGGAACATAATCTTCATTTGTATATTGAGGGCTTAATTTGTGCACACAACAACAACAACTCTAAAACAAAAACTCACACAAAGTATAAGAACCACAAACTGCTTTTACTTTACATGCAAATAATAAAGATGTTCATTTTTTCATTTCATGTTCTTGTCTCAAAATTACATCTCTTTAGTAGAGATAAGTCACTGTTTAACACACAAGTAATTGTGCTCTGATGCTTTAGAAAGCCACTGATGATTTAACTGCTGTGTATGAACCATACCATACTGTTCCCTTTTATAAACCAGATAAAATGCTTGTGTTGAAATTAAAATCTCATGGGTTCACATTTAAGACATTAATGATAATGATAATTTAATATCTGAATGTAAGAAATCAGTTCTCTATCAGTTGTTTAATGTCTCAATAAGGCAGGTTTTCATCACCTCTCATGCACACATTGAAATCAATGTACTATACAGTAGCCACATGTAACTTACAGGCCTGACAAAGAGCTGAGCAAAACATGTTGTTGCCACTGGTAATTATAGATCATTGATCATCCTGTATTGTAAGAGCTGAGTGTGCAGTTTCTACAGCAAACATTTGGCAACACTGTGCTGCGTACAAAGCTCCTCTCCTCAGTATCATGCAAAAACAAGAACCTTCTAAACAAAGTAAACTCTTATTAACTTATGTTTTGCCTGATGGAAGCCAAGATGGGAGTTGAATTTCGACGTTTCCTCCACTATAGAGACTGTGAGACTTGTGTTGCTGCCAGATGAGAGCCGTCTTTCCCAAACTGGATGCACTGAATCTGGATTGAAGCTAAACGGGATGTTGATCCGCCTGCAGCATTAGCCGGACAACATTCAAGTGGCAAATTGACACTTTGTTATTGTCATTTACTCTTCTTCTTCTTTTTTTAACAATGATTTTTAAGGTTTTGATTTGAGACAATTGATCACATTACAGAGTAAAATAACAACCATACAAAAACCTGAATAAATAACTTTATAGTTATTGTTTCGGGTCAAATTCAAAGTGCTGTAGTAAAGAATGAAAAAGTCATCACTGCACTAGTGCTTTCAGACTGCCGTGTATCTCAGTCAATTCACTTATCAGTATGAGCAGTTCAGAGTTTTAGTTCCACGCTCTGTGCTTTTGAATACAGCTAGTGAGTGATTTATTTTTGGAATCTATTTTTCCTCAAACTGAACTGGGCAGATTGTTAAGATGCTTTAGACACACAGACACACCCAGCCTGAGGCCTGTCGGTCCGGTATATAAACCAGGGTCACAACAGAGACACCATAAACAGTATAACTTCACTGTTAAACGACTCCACTTCCAGACTACTGCTGCTGATTTTAATAGCAGAGGTGAGTTATTATTTAAAATCTCTTTTCAGCTTTTACTGACAATTAAAAAGCATCATTAATTGTGATCATAAAACTAAACCTGAGTACTCTCTTGTAGAAAATGAAAGCTCAGATTGTGTTCCTGCTCTTTGCTCTCGCGGTCGGACTTAAAGCGACAACAACTGGTCCCCCTGGGGACCGAAAAGGTACTCCTGTGTGTGTGTGTGTGTGTGTGTGTGTGTGTGTGTACCTGTGAGAATGTCTTACTTACATGCTTTAACAGCACTAACCAAACACTTTGTGGATGTGTTGCTGACAGCACCTGTTTCAATATTTTCAGTTATTCCAGAGGATGTGGCCCTACAACTTCTGGAGGCTGATTTCATCGACATGCAAACAGGCGCCGAGGATCTGAAAGGTCAAACTTAAGTAATCTCACTGTTTCACTTTCATGTTAGTTTCTTAGAAGTCATCTGAGCCTTTACCTGTCATTAGAGTTTTGTTCAGACACATTTCTCTTTGTGCTACTGCTGCTCTCCTGGTCTGATATTAGCGTATTCTCACCATGATGTTAAATGGATTGAGGTTCTTTAGTCACTGGTTTGAAGTGGGAATATTTTCAGATGCTTCCACAAATGATGTGTTAGAGTTTAATGCTGTGGACAGGTGGCTCTAATCTGGATACAACATAGCTTGTGCGCTTATACTCTTATATTTACGCTGATATATATTAAAATTAAGGGGAATATTTTCACCCAAGCACCCAAGTATTTTACTTTCATGCCCGTCCACAAACAGTGCTGAGGCTGTTGCATGCATACAACTGCTGACAGCAAAGGAGCCAATAAAACAAAAAACAATATTTTTTTCTTGATGTATATTGACACAGGTTTCAATTCAGTGCATTTATGGCATAAATCCTTCACACAACACAATTTTCACCAGGCCAGGAACTTTAACTTAATTTCTGAAAGGTAGTGTAATAATACTTATGTGCTACTGGGAAAAGTAATGTAAGTTTCCCAAAAAATTACAGCATGCAACAACATTACTTTGACCAAAAATACAGGGAACTGAAAATATGCTATATGGATTATCTATCTCAAGCAAGTTTCAAGTCTCTGCAAGTATCATATTGAACTGAATGAAAACCGAAGGCTATGTCACAAGTACAAATTACTTTTAAAACGTATAGTGTATTTATTTATTTATTTTTAGTTAAAGGGCTATAACATGTCAAATCCACATGACGGTTATTAAATCCTGAGTTTCAAAAAATGTTACTTTACACGCTTAAATTCACAGAGTAGCTGTTTTTACATCAACATGTTAAAATACATCAGTACCACATTTATGGAAGTAGAATGACATCTTGTTAGCGCCTCCACAGCAGAGTTTGGGGCAACTTAAAGAAACTTTACTGTGTGTTGTGCTATGGTTACCTGTATTACCTGTTAATACTATTTGTAACAAAATGTTTTCAATGTCTTTTGCAGGAAAGATGCCCGTCCGAGAGCGTAAAGCTTTGAAAACCTCCCTCTAAACCTGTCCCAAACTGTTTCAGCCGAAAGATGAAAGTTATAAATAACTTAATAATAATAATAATAATAAACACAATAATAAAATACATGCCCTTCTGTTGATTATGTTTGATATTTGCATCTTAAGGGGATAAAGAGTGTGATTCAGTTTTAATTGTGATACAGAACCAGCTCTATTAATAATATATGAAAATTATGCAATTTAGTTTATGGTATCCCTATAATTAGCTAATATATGTTATGTTATTGTTTCATGAATGTACGAGTGCCCAGGCCACATTGGCTTACAGTGGTTTTATATAACATTACATTGCAAAAAACTTCTCCTGTACGAATAAAATCTGCCATAAAAAAGATTCCCTTCCTAAAACACAAGTTCATTTTAATAATCATCCAACCTGAAGAAGTGATCAGAAATATAAAATAAGGACATTTCACTAAAACGTTATCATTTATAATACAATGACCAATAAATTATGAAATAGACTTTGTTGCAACCTAATCTAAATCACATAACAAAACCTTTCCCCTTCCACATAGATTATGGTCATTTATAATGTAAACTATAATTATGTTTTTCAGTCTTCTCTGCCTGTTTTTGGAGATTAATTTCACTTTATTGCCCCTCCACAGAAAACATGCCTATATAAATACAAGAAATATATAGAAATGTATAATCAAAACCAAAAACAGGAGAGAAAAGAAAAAAAAGGAACTGTTACTCCTTATTTTAGACATCCCCTCCTTAGTGTCTGTATTATTTTACAATATTTTGGAATCAGAGTGATGCATGATAAGGATCCAGATCTATAAATACTACCACTGCATAATGTCAGTTTGTATTATTTCATAATCTGACTCCTGTGAACTCCTCATGGCCTTCACCGTGTCGCCCTCTAGCGGCCCGTTCGTGTAAGTACATACAGAGTCCTGACAAAGCAGCGGCGGTGGTCACACGGAAAGTTCAATTAAATTAGCTAAACCTGTTCAATATCCGTCTTTTGGGGCAAATTGTTGAAGACGTAATCTGAAAAGTGACGGGGAAAAGAACAACAGTGAAACGCCAGGAGTTTTAACTGCTAGGCGATCGTGTTGCACAAATGTCAACAGTGTATTTTCCCTGGAGAAAGTTGTCGGTCGCCGGCTGCCATGTGATCCGTGCTCCGAACCC
Source organism: Macquaria australasica (assembly GCA_005408345.1). Classification (NCBI taxonomy): domain Eukaryota; kingdom Metazoa; phylum Chordata; class Actinopteri; order Centrarchiformes; family Percichthyidae; genus Macquaria; species Macquaria australasica. The sequence continues at coordinate 34,415 of SEMN01001033.1, forward strand.
AGCCCAAATGTCAACCGTCATTCGTAGCCGGTTACCCCGGTAAGCGACACCCCTCTTCCTCGGTGTCGTCCAACTGAACCGCAACACGTCGACTTTGGTTTCACCGGCGGTCTTCCCCTCTTCTTAAATTCAGCCCGAGTTTCCAGAGAAGTAAGCCGGTGAACAGGGAGTTTCAGCAGGGAGCAACATGCGCTCCTTAGCGGGGCTGGTTGCCATTGCGGCGGCGGCAAGTGTCTGCCTCTACCTGCTGTCGACTCATCTTCCCCCGGGACCGAAGCACGTCCAGCCGGACTCCGAGGGGGTCCAGGAGTACAGGTAGGGACAATGGAAAGAGACTTGATGTTGAGAAAGTTGTTGTCTTTTTAAAATACAGAAGAAACCACATTTTATTTAGCCTATTATTAAACTATTCCTACTGCAATCCAGTTGGGGATTACCCAAATTAGACTAGATTATGTGAGTCTCAAATCAGTTATTCGTTTTTTACTTAAAGCAAAACTTACATGCAAAAATTACATTTCCAGTTTGGGGAAAAAAAACAATAAAAATGCTTACAGAAAGTGAAAAGGTATTTACTGTACAGAATCAGGTAACATTCAACTGACATGACAGCCTCAGTAATTATTAATTCTCCAAGTTTTTGAGGTAATGCAGTGAGCACTAGTGGAAAGTAACTAGGTACATTTACTCAAGTACTGCACTTAAGTACAGTTTTGAGGTGCTTGTACTTTACTTGAGTATTTTCATTTTCTGCTACTTTATACTTTTACTTCACTACATTTTGGTAGCAAGTATTGTAGTTTTTACTCCTAACCATAAAAGCTTTAGTTACTAGTTACTTTGCAGATTGAGATAATTAATACAAATACAATCAACAAAGAAATTATGATGTATTACTATAGACTAAGCTAACCAGCAGTAGGCTATATAAAGTACATTAAAGTGATGCTTACACATTAATGATAATCCAACGATATAATATGTAATTCTGAAAGGGGCCATTCTGCATTATGAGTACTTTTACTTTTGGTACTTTAAGTATATTTTGATGCTAATACTTTTGTACTTTTACTTAAGCAACATTTTGAATGCAGGACTTTTACTTGTAAGATAGTATGTATAGGTATGTGTTATTGCTACTTTCATTTCAGTAAAAGAAAAGTGCCTTTTCCACCGCTGGCAGTGACTCAGTGGTTGGTGGCGTATCGATGTGGGTTTTCCCCAACGTGACAGTAACGTGAACATCAGGTGGCTGAGAAACTAAATTGCCCACAGCCGTGACTGTAAAAGTTTTTTCCAGTCTCTGTGTTCCCCCTGTGATGGGTCCCAACACTTTTTGGCTGGTGACCCACTATAATGTGTACTTATGACCTGTCATCACAGGTCGTGGACATATAATTGTGAGCAGTTCAACCAGAGTCATTTTCCCTCCTCAGATTGTTTCATTGAAGCATTTTTAAGCCCCCAAGGAGCTGAAAGAAAATAGCAAAAATAAGAGGGAAGTCAAAAAGGTGAACACAGTTTTATAAAGCAGAAATGACCCGTCACATTTACCTTGAAACCCCTTGGAAGGTCCCTGACCCCCAGATAGGAAACCAGCGGACAACTGACCCATCAACAGTGTTTACCTTCCCAGTGCATGCTGGGAGAGGATTCCTGTGATGGTGAATATAAGTAAAGGCAAAGAAAGAAGGAGTTAATAACCTCTTCAACCAATTCTTGACATCCTATGTTGATTTGAGCATTTTAACATTAGACGCCTGTAGATCTTTTACATTAATAACATACATTTGGATCAAATAAATCAACTCCACACAGCCTTTTTTCTGCTCATATTGGTGATCACATCGGTGTCACAAAAGAGAATAATAATAATCATTTCAGTACAGCACTAAAATATTGTGTTATATATATATATATATATAATATGTCTTTTATATTCACATCTCCTCTCCTCTCTTTCTCTCTCCTCTCAGTACATTTTGGACTGATCGCATTACTACTCAGAATGTGTGTGTGTGTGTTCAAGTAGTAGTGTGTGTGTGTGTATCTTGCAATGTGCCAGACAGTCAAGTGTGAGGTTGTCTAGGGATGATAGAATAACGCCGACCAAGACACTCTGAAGCCAAGAGCAGGGCCCATCTGTGTGTCTGTGTGTCTGTGTGTGTGTGTGTGTGTTTGCACCCATTAAATTGATATTACTCATATTATACTGTTACTCACCAAGTCATTTAAACATGGCGTGAGTGCATCCAGTGAAACTGCATTTGTTATTTGTTGGGTTAGGGTTTTCCCACTCATGCGTGTGTATGCGTGTGTGTGCGTGCGTGTGTGTGTGTGTGTGTGTGTGCGTGCGCGTGTTGGTGTAGGTAGCAGTGTGGCTATGTTACATGTCAACTTAAAGACAGTACGCTATTAGCCAAGTCAAATCATCTTTATTATTTATTAAGTACTGTATGTACCTTTTTTAAGCAAAACAGAAGAAAACAAAACCAAATACAACACAAAACTAAATTACAAATACATTAAATTTAAAGTGACTGCACAGAACACAGGTTTACACAGGGTGGTCCTTAAATCAAATGCTACAGAGTCAATCAGAAAGTAAATAAAAACGACTCTACCACTTTGGGGCAGCAATAAAAACAGGATTGGGAGCATTATTTAAATAGTATGACTTGCACCATATTTCTTCATGTTTTCTGTAAACTGACACCTTTTTAAATCCTGGGGTTTTGTTTTCTAGTCTCTCTTTGTGTAACACACACTCCTGCAAAACAGCTGGTATTAAATTAGGAGCTTATTGCAGGTTATTTAAAGTTGTTTCATTTTCATTTTGATCTCACTAAATGGCCCAAAAATTGCCTAAATGTTGTGGTCTCCGTTAGTTGTTTCATGTTGCTTTTAGGGCTGAAATGATAAGTCAGAAAATTAATTGCTAAAAACTATTTTGATAAATAATCTAAGTCATTTATCAACATTCCAGCTTCTTCCAGGTTCCAGCTTCTCAAATGTGAGGATTTGCTGCTTTTCTTAGTTTTATATCTCTGTAAATTAAATATATTTTGCTTTTGAACTGCTGGTTGGACACCACAAACATTGAAGACGTCATCTTTGGCTCTGTGAAATTGGCTATTTTTTATTATTTTATGACATTTTATAGCCTTAACAGATTATCAATTAATCATAAAGGTACTGAGAGATTAATCAATGGTGAAAATAACTGCTAATTGCAGCCGTAGTGGTTTTAAAAACTCTTAACATTAAACCTGATACGACCCAGCTTCATATCTGTTCTTAGTTGTGATGAAGTGACTTCAGAGTCTCCATGAGGGGTCTACCCCCGTGTGTGTGTGTGTGTGTGTGTGTGTGTGTGTGTGTGTGTGTGTGTGTGTGTGTGTGCAGAATGTTTCTCATGTGGTTATGGGTAAGCGAAATTAAAAGTGCCCACGATGACACATTTCCCTCCTTTAATACTATTCATGCAGTTTCACGTATCTGAGCGCTTACGCATCATCAACCTGCTGACCAATGACAGAAGGGGATATTTGTCCGCTGACCAGTAGAAACGAGGAGTGCTGAATGTCGGAGCAGGTGGTAGAAGGAAGTCGGCATCTTCAGTTTCAAGAGGGGGATTTTGGTGTGTGTGAGGAGTCTCTTTCTACCCTCTGCTCAAGTCTACAGGCAGTGACACTATTTCTGTACCTCAATCAAATGTATCCTGTTACCCTCCCACTCACTGTTGCACACGCGCGCACACACACACACACACACAGTACTCCTGTCTTTCTAATATGATCTTTCCTCTTCTTTCTCTCTGAAGTGTTATAACATTTTGCGGCCATGTTTTGTTGTATGAAGCTTATGTTTTGTTTCACTCAAATTAAAAAAATACATATTTTCTCTTACAACTTACCCATAGTGCTATCTAGTCATGCAAATACTTTTCAGCTGCTGCACCAAGACAATGAAGGTGAGTGGACTTTGGTTCATGGTGCTCCGTAAGTTAAACAATACAAATGGTTATAAATTTACATTTTAAAACCCCAAAAGCAACTTCCAGACTAGAATGTCCATGTAAATCTGGATAATCCACACACCTCACTATTTTCTTTGGAATTACTTTCCACCAAAGAAATCCACTGTGAGATCTGCCGGTTATTAACTGGGACATTTAACAGTTTTTCAACAAATGCTCATTTTCTGGTGCATGGTGAAAGGTAGAGCTAGGCTGATATATTGGCTGATATTATCTTATTGCAGATGTGTATGCCAAAAAGTAACAAGAAACTACAGCACAGAAATGCCAAACTAGGTCTGAGGTCATTTGGAAACCGTGTCACCATTAGTACATAGTTTGTCTATAAGAGAGCACTGATCTTTCAACTGTTAAATGTCCTGCTTAGTATGTATCTCTGAAAAATCTGGTAACAATATATCAGCCGATAGTCTGTTTTTTTTAAGAATTGTGACAAACTCCCAAATCAAGTGTCAGCCTCAAAAATCCAGTATTGGTCGGCCTTTAATGAAAGGCATTCTGGCAAATGTAGTAAATTAATAACTGAAGGAGAGGTAGATGAAGCAAGTTGGACAAAAACTACATTATAACACTTTACAAAATAGCTAATGGGCATCAGATATCGCAGACTGGTGTGTAAGGGCTTCTAAAGGGTTGATTTGTTTATTCAGAATCAGTTGAAAAATCAGCAGGTACCAAGTTTTGCTCTGTTGTGTCTTTCCATCCAGGCTGAAGTTCCCGTCGGACCTGGACGAGCTGCGGGAGCTCGCAGAGATGCTCAAGTTTTATAAAAGAGAACATCATGGTTACGTTCTGCTGCTGTTCTGCAGCGCCTACCTCTACAAACAGTCCTTCGCCATACCTGGCTCCTCCTTCCTGGTGAGACGTACTGTACATACTTACACATACTCACACAATGAAATGACTTTAACCAAACCTGAAGAAATGATAAGCTCAGTGTCTCAAAACATCATACAGTTTGGTCTGATGGAGTTCAATTCAGATTTTTTAAAGATCTCTGCCTTATTGTTTTATGAAGAAAATATTTATTATAAAACAAGAAAGTTTTTTTTTAATCTGATTTCAGGCAATGCATTCCAGGAAATTTCTAGAATCAAGTGCCATTTTGTTGATATGAGCCGTGCTCAGATACTCCATTTGACAAATACATGGAGGAATGATGCACACCATGTGTTTGTTTGACACAAATGACTTTAATCCCTCCCTCCCTCCTTCAGAACATGTTAGCTGGTGCGATATTTGGACCCTGGGAGGGTCTGGTGTTGGCCTGCCTGCTCACCACTTCGGGCTCCACGTTCTGCTTCCTGCTCTCCTCTGCGTTTGGAAAGCAGTACGTGGTTCAGATCTTCCCTGAGAAGGTGGCCCTGCTGCAGAGGAAGGTAGGCGTCTCCAATCAGTAAGAGTCTACAGCCATGCTAGTGGCTCTGTGAGGAGGTACTTGGGTACACTGGTGCTTTGGGCTGCTAATGTAAGCAAGCTAACATGCTCACAATGACAATGTTAACATGCTGATGTTAAGAAGATAATGTTTGCTATGTTCAGCGTGCTAACATTTGCTAATTAGCACTAAACACATAGTACAACTGAGGCCAACAGGAATGTAATAGGTTTTGCAGGTATTTGGTCATAAATTAAAGTATAGTTGCAAAAGATTTTAATCTTTCAGTAGCTTTTTTTTTTGGTCATTATGGAGACATAATAAATTACTGCAATACCTATTTGTAGTAATAAATCGTGAAGCTAAAGGAACTGAAATGTGTTGATGAATGTAAGTATTTTATCAACATTGTGTAATATAAATAATTTTCATTGCTCAGGGATTTGAACGGCAAACCTTTTACCTTCTTTTCTCTTCTAACCTCTTACCTCCTGACCTCTGCGACTTTAGAAACAACCAGGACAAAAAATCTACATATTGCTGTTAAAAACAAAATCTCCCCTGAATTTTTAAAGCAATGGAAACAAATAGTTTAGTATATGTTTGACGTTCAGAGTTATTTTTTTGGCTGTGCATTTTGCAGCACTGACTTATGGTGGAAAATAGGAATTTAGGAAATTTCTTTTGCAGTCTTGTCAGTACCTCTATATAGAATTTACTTAGACAGGAGGAACCTGGAGACACTGTGTTAGTGCTTTCGTTTACTTTTTCCCTCATTTTCTTCCTCCTCTTCCTCCTCCCTCTGTCAGGTGGAGGAAAATCGTAGCAGTTTGTTCTTCTTCCTCCTTTTCCTTCGTTTCTTCCCCATGACTCCTAACTGGTTCCTTAACATCACCTGTCCCGTCCTCAACATCCCTATGCCCATTTTCTTCTTCTCTGTGTTCATAGGTGAGACTACACACACATTAAAAAAAGCCTCACATGCAACACAAACAGCCACAAACACTGATCAATCAGCTGCTGCTTTCTCCTGCAGGTTTGATCCCCTACAACTTCATCTGTGTTCGCACGGGCTCCATCCTCTCAGAGATCTCCTCCCTGGATGATATCTTCTCCTGGGGGACGCTGGCCCAGCTCCTGGCCATCGCCCTCGTGGCTCTCGTCCCTGGAGCGCTGATCAAACAGTACAGCAAAGCTCACCTCAAGATGAACAGCATGGACAGTAATGGATCCAGCCAGGCTGAAATCAAGCAGGACCGGAAGAGACGATGACTCTGGGATGGAAGAGGAATCGTCTGGTTTGGGAGTCCCAAACACAGCATCATGTCAGAAGAATTGAGATGGAAAACTCTTCACTGGTAGGCATGTGACCTTTTGTCCTCTCCAGCCTCGTGATTTCTGTAAGGTCACACCAAAGGCTCATCATACTTATAGTATGATCTGTTGTGAAAGTTTGGAAATGTCTTCAGGTCATGTTACACCAGACTTCAAGACTACAGTGTCCCAGAGATCTCTCATTGCTAATATACAGAGCTGAGGTTGTAGGGAAATCTTCTGAGATGGGCCCTAAAAATCTTTGGATTTACAATAAATTAAGGTCTTAAAAGTTGAGGCTGAATCGTTGCTCCTGAAAGTGCTCAGTAGTTCACATCCAAGGGAAAAGACTGTGATGATGTGGTGTTACAGTAATACAGCAGCTTTCAAATTAATGCCAAAACATGACAATTTAGATTATTTTTTGAATTTCTCAAAACTATATCTTCCATTTGAATGAATGATCTGTATTGTCATACTCAGGTACAATGAAGTTCACATGGCTTCTACCGATGGATGAAACAAATAAACAAATAAATAAAAGCAGTACCAGAAAATAACAATAGCAGCCTAATATATAAAAAGTAATTACACATTTACAAACATACAGAGGTTGAGTGTTATAAATATGAATACATAAATAAATAGATGCTAATTTTATAAATATGAATAAATAAATAGATGCTTCAGTCCATCCCTGAGATATTGTGGAAATGTAACTCTCTCTCACTGACATGATCACTGTGATCTCAGAGAAACTGTCGGTGAAACAGACGATGACTGTAGTTGTAAATTCTGACCTTCTGTCCAGTCTGTTGCCATTGTGCCAAGTTATCACTAGAGCTTTAAAAGTAATTTGCTCTGTGTAATAAATATGTAGCGTAGAGCTGAACAGGAAGCCCCACTTGACCCTGCTCTGGAGAAATCTGCTCCGGCTGAAACACACTGGATGTCCTCTTCACAAACCTTTGCCACTTTCTGTTCCTTTTGTTCTTGGTTGATTTTACAGTCTCAGATCAGAACCAGCTAGATAATAATGTTAATTTCTTCGCCTCACATGTGTTTACTCAGTAACTCAGTTTGCAGCCATTACAGTTCCAGAAACTGCATGGGAGAAAAAAATGTTTTAAATGTCTCAAGATTGAGTGTGTCTGTCTTTTCCTGAAGCACTTGTGTCTTAATGTAGGTGTGGCTGCATTCACAGATGAGTTTTTACAGTAGCTCTGTGCAGACCAGGTGTGATCTTCTCATGGTGGGCTCAACAAAGAGAAGAACACCAGAATGCTGTAATTTGGTGCTTTTCTGAACTCACTTGCTTGAGTTAGCAGCTCACTGAACTGTGCTAAAATATAAACGTATCCTCTCCTACTTAGAAAAGTTACAAAACAGAGTTTTGCATGTTAAACTGTTATCTAACATCATATTTTCCTAATGATTATCACCAGCAGTTACTCTTCGTTTCACATTTATAGTTATTGTCTTTTACTGTAGGCTTCTGTGCAGGTCTACGAACAGATAAAGCAAATTTCCTTGCTCAAGAGCACCTTGACATCACCTGAGGGAGAAGTTTACTACCTCACTTCTTTCCTAAACTCAAGGCAGTGTAGGGTTTTGCAGTATATTCAGAAGCAGATAATTCATATGTAGGTACTATATAGATGTACTGTATGTGTTAAGTCAGTGGAAGTTGGCATACATTGAGGGTTGATCCTTTCATCTTACAGAAGGAAAACACAGCTTCTCAGCCTGGTATGAAGTTACTCTTTAATACTATTTAATTTGGAGACATTTGTGAGGAGATCACATCTTGTGCTCCTGTGAATATGAGGCTGTTAACTGAGTGTGGTGTTGCACTTTATGTGTGTTGCTTTCAGTGTAGTTTGCAGTTTATTTTCTAATCAGTGTTTTGCAGAGCAGAGAGTATAGGGAATAGTCTTAAATGATCGAAAAACATAAGCATACTTACGAGTTTGCTCTAAATTCAGTAGCTTCACTGGCTCAGAGAGGGTCAGTCTGCAAAAGAAAAAGCTTTTTACAGATCTAGATCATCTTCTGCATATTTTAGAGGTATTTCATGATTAGCCTAGTTTCTAGATGATCTTTTGTAAAATGTACAGTCATGGGAAAAAGAAAGTACACCCTCCTTCAATTCAGTGTTTTTATTTATCAGGGCCTAAATAACATTTGTATGGTTCTCACCAACTTCTATAAACAAAAAAATAACCTCAGGTGACAACAAAAAAACACAACAGATTTCAATATGTAGTCATTGTTTCCCAAAAGTAAACCAACATTCAGAAACCAGGTGGGAAAGAATAAGTACACCCTTCTTACTTCCACAATCATTACGAGAGTAATTAGCAGTCAGGTGTTACTAATCAAATGCACAAGATTACTTAATCATCAAGAAGTGTGACTACCTCTATAAAAGCAGAACTTTTGGCACTCTGGTGTGTGTCTGCATCATGCCAAGAAAAAAGGACATCAGCCATGACCTCAGAGAAGCAATTGTTGCTGCTCATCAATCTGGGAAGGGTTTTAAGGCTCTAAATCTCCAAACAATTTGGAATTCACCATTCAACAGTGAGAAGGATTGTTTACCAACGGAGAGCCTTCAAGACAGTTGCCAGTCTTCCCAGGAGTGGGCGTCCAAGCAAATTCTGTCCAAGGTCAGACCGTTTAATGGTCAGACATATAAAGCAAAACCCAAGTGCTACATCACGTGACCCACAGGCCTCTGTAAGCACTTTACATATTTATGTTCATGACAGTACAAATAGAAAAAGACTGAACAAGTATTCTTTCATGGAAGGGTGGCTAGGAAAAAGCCCCTTCTCTCCAAAAAGAATATGGCAGCACGACTTAAGTTTGCAAAATTGCATTTGAACAAACCACAAAAGTTCTGGAACAATATCCTTTGGACTGATGAGACCAAAGTGGAGATGTTTGATCATCATGCACAGCGCCATGTTTGGCGAAAACCCAACACAGCGTATCACCACAAACACCTCATACCGACTGTCAAGCATGGTGGTGGAGGGGTGATGATTTGGGCTTGTTTTGCAGCCACAGGACCTGGTAAACTTGCACTCATAGAGACGACGATGAACTCCATGTTATACCAGAATATTCCTGAGACAAATGTGAGGCCATCTGTCCAGCAGCTTAAGCTGGGCTGACATTGGGTCAATCAACAGGACAATGATCCCAAGCACACCAGCAAATCGACATCTCAATGGCTAAAGAAGAAAAACTGAAACTCCTACAGAATACGTTTACTTCAAGTTATTGTTGCTAAAGGTGGTTCTACATGTTACTGAATTATAGGGTGTACATATTCTTTCCCACCTGGTTTCTGAATGTTGGTTTACTTTTGGGAAACAATGACTACATATTGAAATCAGTTGTGTTTTTTTGTTGTCACCTGAGGTTATTTTTTTGTTTATAGAAGTTGGTGAGGACAACACCCTGATAAATAAAAACACTGAATTGAAGGAGGGTGTACTTTCTTTTTCCCATGACTGTATATGTAGTATTTTGGATATGAAATCTTATATTGTAGCCTGACAGTGTAGCGAAGTGTCAGTCCAGCTGCTCACAACACAAACGGTGAAAACTTTCTCGCTCTGTGAGTTTGGTGACTCCTCTTTTTTGTCAGCACAGTGCAGAGGCAGTCTTATAAATATAGTGGCAAGTAAAAATAAAAAATAAAAATTTGTTGTTGACAATGTTGCTTTAAGTTTTAAAGGGCTTTGTGTAGGTCTCAGGATGAGAGATTTTTGTTCTGCTCTTCTTTGACCAAAAAAAGTTAAAGAAAAAACTACTCCAATCTGCTCAGGGGAGACAAGATCTTTAAAAACCTTTTTTTAATCCAACATGTTGTGCATAATGTAGCTTTTTTTGTGTAAATATGTAATAAAATCTGTCTGTTTACTGTTGTGTCTTTCAGTTTTGAATTAGCCAGAATCAATAATAATGCTTGTGTAATGACAAAGTGAAACACGTGGGATTTTGGATGCAAACAGTAGTTTATTTGTGCCTTTCTCATGGCCACACTGTCATTAACCCTGATTGACTTACAGCAACACACTGATCCTGCCTATCAACAACACAGGCACACCTCATATTAAAGTCTCTCTTGTTCTCCGTCAGTACTTTACGACACACACGCACATCACACAGAAACCCAAAGACACTGTTGTTCATGCACACAAACACACACACACCTACACATTGGCAAAGACAGGCACTCGACTCACTTTAACAACTCAGTAAACACAAGGACCTGACGTGAATTGCATGAGCTTCAGTGTGGTGTCAGTTGGCAGAAGACACAAAGATAGACATGTATGCACAGAGACAGTTTCTGGGAGGTTTGTGATGAAGAAAAGGGGTCAGGAAGAACATTATGCTTCAGGTGAATTTTGCTCAGAGAACAATTTCTGGATCGACCTTGCCTCCCTCGGGTCTCACTACTAGCAAGGTGACAAAAATCTCAAATCACAGCATCCATTTGTGGTTCTCATCTCTGCTTCTATATGCATATATCACCATCCAGCCATCTTCTGCAACCCTGCCACCACACTGTAAACTTCATAGTAACAATATCACAAATCAGCAGCAATTTCAACAGGCAAACAGTGTAATTAGTGCTGCCAGTCGCTCAGTGGGAGCCAAACAATCTGTAAAAAGTTCAGTAGTGGTTCTGACTTACAGCCTAAACTCAGACTTTATCCAAGTCAGTTTAGTGTACAATATAAGCTAGTTTAGGACTGCAATCATGATTGTATCAGTCTTATCAAAGTGTAACTTTTGCGTTCTTGAGGTTTTAAGAAACTTAATTTGAGGAGTTTATGTGGGATCAGTCTCCCGAAAATCGCAATAGTATAGAAATAACTTGAATTCAGGTCTGGCCTGGGCTGAATTCTTAAACCAAGATTTGGCTGGAATCTGTGCTCATTTCCACCCTGGCTGAATGAATCCATTTACTGACCACAATCAGTCCCAAACAAATGTTTCCAAATTGACAGCGGCAACACAATTACACAATGCAAAGATAACAAACATCTTCTGCAGCATCATCACAAGAGAAATATCCAGTGAGTTGCATAATTTAAAAAACGTAAAGAATGTTATTATTCAGTCAGTGCAAAAGGTTCAGTGCTGAGCAGAAGTCTGTACTGCTCCGAGGCATGCATGAGTCAGTGGTTAAAAGACACAACGTGCAAAATATCAAATACTGAAAAAACAGGCAGATTCAAGACGATTTTATGTCACCTGAAAGAAAACATGACAACATAAAACAGAGTGAGCAGGCAAGAACGCCATTGGCTTTCAGTGAGCAGCCCTGCAGCTTATTGGCTAAGGGCAAACTTACAGTACTATCAGTTTAGTGGTCTGCTCTTATTGTCGTCTCACCACTTGCACGCAAATGTCACATAAATAATACGATATTTGAGGACGACTAACTTTTCACATCTCAAGATAATGATCACAGACAGCTCAGTTCAGAGCAGCGGGGAAAAAAAGTTAACAAAAAGGGTTGTTTTTTTTTATAAAGAAGTCAGGAAGACTTGGTCCAGAGCCAGTAGAGGTGAAGTACCAGCAGGGAGCGCTTGTTTCCTCTTCTTTCTCCTCTTATTCTTTATATTTAACTGTCTCCACAACGCCAACCACAGCCCCTTGGACAAGCAAGCGGCAACCACCATGAAAAGCCTAAGACGCCTATCAATCAAAGCAAACCCACCTTCAAATATACCACTTGATATAATCTTGAAACAAATCTGTCAAAACTGCCACCGACACACACATCACAAGAGCTGAAATTAGTAGTGGAGGAGCTGAATTCTTCCAGGAGAGAAGACTTTCTTTAGAGAAGCTGTAGGTCTGTTTCATTGACTTCAATACAATTAACTTTTCCAGAGCCAGTATCTAGTGGTCGTTGGAAAAGCTGCACCATAAGGCACTTCTGCTTTGGCACTCAGCCATGGTGGCTGCCGCTTGATACCTCCTCCATTTCTGTCTCATCTTTCTCCCCTTCCCCACCTCCATCCTTTCTTCCAGCTTCCTCTCACATGTTCTGGGACCATCCCTCCCCTCACTCCCTCTCTCTCCCCTGCGTGAAGTGGTACAGCAGGGTGGGTTGATCCCTGAAGCTGTGCTGACCTGTCAGGTGATCTAACACTCCTCCCTGCTGCAGTCGAACGGCATACAGTTGAGCCTCGGCTCGCCCGGCGCACAGGCCCCGCTTAACCAGCCAGTCCACCAAGTCACTGCCCCGAAACACACTTTCAAAATGGGACTGGGGATGTTGATGGAGATTGGGCAGACTCGAAGCAAGGTCATGCTGGTGTAGGTGGTGAGGATTAGTTTGGTTCGACTGGAGCTGGGAAATCTGCTCCTCTGGGATATCAGAGTTGGAAATATGTGCTAGGTGTTCATTCTCAGGCTTGAGCCGAGGTCGGGACGGAAGCGAACATTGGCTGCAGGATTCAGCTGGATCGTGAGTTTGGTGAATCCGGTGCAGATTCTGCGGCTCGTGGTTTAGCTGCTCCTGAGGATCCTGATGCGGGTGCGGGCACTGGGACTGATGGGAGGGGGAATGTCTCAAAGCCTCCTCTAATCCTCCTTCTCCTCCAAACCTGTCATAATCAGAGGAAGGATTCACCTGTCGAAGCGCTCACACTCTCCCCTGAGCCACTAGGGGGTAATAGAGAAGAGGAAAGGGGGAAAGGGCAGGCAAAGGGAAGCAGGGAGGAATAAAGCAAATATAAGGGCGAAGAAAGGAAAGGATAAGCATTAATAAATAGGAAAAATGGGAAAGGAATTGTAGAATTGTATGTGTTAAAAGAAAAGAAAAGAAAAGCTCCTAAGACATCTAAAACATTGTAAGATTTCATATTGCTTACCGCTAAAAAGTAAACAAGGGAAAATCTAAATAGTTGAGCTGATTTTGATCTTTTATGTCCTGCTTAAGAATTAGACTATTACTACACACAGCAGTCACAGCCAGTGCTTTTTCTATCTTATTATTTATATCTGCAAAATTAAGCATATCCTGCAAACCATGGTGAGACTTAAAAGTTACAACATACAGTATAAATATCTAATGGTTCTACTTGAGTTTGCTTTAAGAAAAATAACTAGTTGGTGGACAAAGAACCTCAGCAACTGCAGCAAAACAGATCAACAGATATATAACATGCAAAGAGGATGCAGAGAAAAATCACTGAAAAATCAAAGGGATACAAAATATTAACACAACAGTAATATGCGGAAATTAAAAATGTGGAAATGAACAAGGTCAGAATTAATCGTGCAGGGACACAGCTGAGCAGATCCAGATCTCGTCTCCAAAGAGAAGACAAAACGTACCGTATGACACATGCAAATGCGCAGACAAAACGCACACAAACTAGTATTCGTACCTGCGTGTGTGCACTATGTCTTGTACACACTGGTCTTTGTGGTAGCGGACAAACTGGGTACAGGTGAGCCTGACCTCCTCTGGTACACCTGAGGGACTCAAATCCTCGCTGTCCCTGCCCTGCCACAGCCCGAGCAACCTGACACAGACACAAACATTATTCTGGTCCTGTGGGTCTCATTTGTTTATTTGATCTCAAAGGAATCTAAAAACCACAATGAACAAGTCAGACAATCTGCCGACCATCTAGACGTCTCAGCTCACCTCTTTTTAAAAGGCAGGATTATGAGGTGTCTGTCCAGACCAAAGATCCCAAAGGACAGGAAACCCTGGGACAAAGAGGATTATGTATATACAGTTGTAGTTACAGTTTAATGTTTAATTACTTTAATTACAGTTTAATTACTTTGTACTCGCCACACACACACGACACACAGTGGTACCTGTCCATAGTTTGCCACGGCACAGAAGAACTGTAGTTCAAGGTAAAGTCTTCCTGGATCTTTGTTGAACAACCACCACAGACAGCTGGACAGGTTCTACAGACAGAGACATCAGACATCAGGACATTTATCTTTACAGTCTACACTTCAGCTTCTCATATTAACATTAAAGAACTAATAAAGAAATGTGTCTCAGGAGGTAGAGCGGGTTGTCCATTAATCCCAGGGTTGGCGGTTCGACCCCTGGCTCTATGTCTAAGTGTCCTTGGGCAAGACACTTAACCCTAAGTTGCTCCCGATGGAGGCCAGATCCAGATGGATGGCAGCTCCGTCGCCACCGGTGTGTGAATGTGTGCGAGACCAATCTGTAAAGCGCTTTGGGAACCGTTACTGTTGAAAAGTGAAGTCCATTTACCATCTATATCAATCTGCATGGTGGAGTGTGGTGAAACATAATAAACAGCACATTAGCTGTGGTTGCAGAATTGTTTTGGTCAGGTTGCACCCATCTATCTGACAATACTAATACACAAATAAATTTACATTGTGGTAATGCGGGTCACACAGAAGACTGAGCTTGTGGCAGAGCTTTTTTTTTTGGATCACAAGTGGTATGACATTTTATCAAAGCAAGAGCATGTGGCACTGTTGTTTAATATTTTTTTCTGATACCTTGTTTTAAATGTCCAGATAAAGACATATATTGGGCGCAATAACCCTCCATCTCCTCAGCATGCTGTGGAAAACAGTGTAGTGTGAACTCTGAAAAAACACTGGCCTTCCATCAGCATTAACAAGTATCTAGTATCTGGTTAGTGTCTATGTGTGATTTTGCCTGACTCCTTTTGTTACTTCCTGCTAATTTGCTAATTACACTCACACATTCTCTCACACACACACACACGCCTAATGAGTATTTTATCCTCACCGCTAGCAGGCTGACAATGAGCAGCAGACAGAGCAGAACATGTCGGACGGTCTGTTTATCATCGGTGGTTTGGAGCCCAGGTGGCGGCAGGTTCAGCAGCTGTTCAGAGGAGGAAGGACCCTGCTCCTGCCCATCACACAGCGCCCCACTGTGGCCTGGAGAGGAAAAGACACATAAGCGTTGTGCAATTCCAGGGTGACCAGAGAAATTCCTCACATCCTGATATTTTCATGCTGTTTTACATTACTGCAAAGCTTTGATCGCATGTTGAAACATTTGACATTTTTCACTGATTTAGTTGGGTTTTTCTTTTTTTATACAAGTAAATGTCTTAACATCCCAGTACTTATATTATTAAAAGTAAAGATGATAGAGCCAATTCTGAAATTATGGATGTGTAAAATTAATCTCAATTCTCTATTTTATTAGACAGACTATTGCTGGCGTCTTGTTTGGTTCCTGTGTTGGCTTGGCTTGATTTAGACACATTACTGATGGATAGCAGGTCCTAATTCAACTGCACAAAAGGCCATTTTCATGTTGTAGAAGAAAACACATAAATCTCCTTCTGTTTCATTTCCTAAATGTGAGCATTAATATAAAACAGAGCACAGAAACGTCAATCTTCCTTTTGGAACCGAATGAAATATGAATCTTTACTAACGGGTCATGCAAATAAAATGTCACAGTTTATATCCAATAGATGGAAAAGTCAATGATCAAATTTGAGTTTATTACCTGTGCTGTTTGTGTGCTCCCTCTGCGTGCTGGCTATCATGTCAGGTAAGGTCTGAAGAGGAGAGAAACTGTGGACATCTGGAAACACAACAGAAACAGCAAGATTTACTGTAGATTATCTGGTGAGTAGTATTGATTGGTGCTTATATTTTTCCTCTAAAGCCCTGTCACCATTTTAACACAGAATACATCCAGATTTTTGTTTTATTCATGCAAATGTTAATGTGTTTCAGAAACCTACATGTACCAACAGACAGAGGGCTGCTTTCAATCCAACTCAGAATAAAAAAAGATATTAGCACAGAACAGAGCTACCTGAGTTGATGCTGCAGGCAGGTGAATTTGCCACCTGTGGCTGTTGTTGTGGTTGTTGTGGATCCTCTAGGCCACCAGGTGTCCTCATCTCATCATTGGCGCTTGTTACAGCAGCTCTGTTCAGGGCCTGGTAGCCTCTCTGCTCCCTGTTCCACTGGCTGAGACCCATCAGAGATATCGCTCCGAGCACCAGGCTGACTGCAAGCACCACTGCTGTGCTGATTATCTGTGAGTAAGAGAGAACAGAATATGAATAAAACATCCTGGACTACTTCATTTTGAGTTTATTCTGACATTTATAGAAAACTCCTAATTATAAGTGACAGTAGAGATCTCCTTGACAGATTTAAATAGGAAATAAACAGACTCGAGCGGAGCAGAGGAAAGAGAGAAGACAGGAAAAAATACTAATGAACAGTATAGAGTGAAAGACAGAATATAATGCGGAATCGCAGCAGGTGTTTTCTCACCTGAGCTCTGCCGTAGAAGAAGGCAGAGTCTATGGTATCAGTCCTCTCTCCTGATATAAGAAGACCCCCGACCATCAGGAAGGGAACCCTACACACACGTAGAGTGTTGTTAATACAGTTTTTGTGTGTTTGTTAAGTCTAGTAATTTAACTGGGGAAGTACATTTTGTTTTAAATAGATTTTGGATGCAGCGATCTACAAAGCAGATTTGTTGCTTTTTTAACAATGTTATTATTAAAACAACAAAGATTTTAAAGGTTTCAGAGAATGTCCTGTTTGGGTGTGCTGACCTACCCCCAACCCAATATCATGAATACTCCTGGTCGGAGTCTCAGCAGATCATCTTTGTTAGTCAGAGCCAGACAGAGAGGGATTAAACCTAAAAAAAACCAAAACACAATTAATTTTAGTATTTATTCAAATGTAGACTAATGTTGGAAACTGGAGCGTTCATAACCACTCACAAATATACACACACATAACACTTGCCTGTCCAAATGTAGGTGCTGTACAGAGACCCATAGAGCAGAGTGAAGGTGAGAATTGTGCCAATCAGATTATCCTCTTGTTTCACCAGGAAGTTCCACAGGATCATACTGACACACACCAAAAACTAGAGTAGAGTACAGCACAGTAGGTTAAGGCAGAATAGGACAGTGAATGTGAGGAGCCAATGCGAAAGTAATACTCCCTGAATGAATGAACAGAGACAGAAAAAATACCTCAAAATATCACTATAACAAAACACTTTAAGCTGTTTTGGGTTTTAAATCACTTGAGTTGTGACTGGAGACTGACCTGAGCCAGGAAAAGATTTAAGGCAAAGAGGTGAGGAAGTCTGTTAACTTTCCTGCTTAGCAACATCACCACTATGGTCCACACCTGAGAGAAGAAACAGGCACATGATCACACATTTTTATTACTGTGATGGAAATCTCAAAGCTGATTAACTTGTGAGTGAAGAAGTTTCAGGAGACCTGGATGTCTTAGGCAGAATCATTTATTGAAGCTTGATCAAGGAGAATAGAGACTAGCAGTACAAGTAAACACTGTGTACTGCCACCCAATTCTGAAGGTTACTTACTGGCGAGGGGTATTTAACCCTGTGCTAGACATACAAGATTCACTGCAAGTCCAAATAAGGTTATTCCTCACCCAGCCAAACATATGTGAAGATTCTATTGGGTATTAGATTTTAAACAAGAAACTGTGTTTACCTAAGTTAAGGAAAGTCATGTTGTATGTTACTCCAGGTCATATTTAGTACATATCTCCTAAAGAAAGACAATTCCTTCACAATTACTGCATTTGGGAAATGTCTTGAATTATTTATTTTCTGTCAGTACCAACTTTCTGTCCTTAAGCTCTAACTACTGCTTACATGTAACTTAACCTAATGAAGTCTGAAAAATAGTTCTTGCAGCTTTTATTCTTAATCACACTCATGTTTTTCACATGTCTCCATGCTTCTTTTTATGATCAGCATTTCAGTATTCCTTCCTGTCGGACTGATTGAACCACTGGGGGACTTTAAAAACATTGGTCTTGCTCCAAGATAATACATACTTACCAGTGCTACAAGGCTGACAATGCTGATGTTGAAGCTAACGTTTTCAAGTTCTGTCACCAGGGGGGTCGGGTCCATTAGAGGGATTGTTAATAACCAGGCTGAAACATACATGATCGGTGCAGACAGAAACGTACTGATTACCATCCCTGATGTTACCTAAAGAAAGGACAGAGAGAAGGAACTTTAAAAGCACAAGGCACACCACTAACTGACAGTGTTAGCATGTAAAAAATAGAAAATAATCACCTTCAGAGAATATAAAATTTTATCTGCCACTTTTTAATTAACATCAATCACTAATCCACCTTTTTCCTGATGAAACTAATAAGTATCTAAATTCTAACAATAAATACTCAAATATAACTAATGCAGTTAGGTTTAAGTTAACACAAATATCAGGTTTCTACTTGCTCTGATACAATTCAGACTTTCTCAAACTGTCCTCAGCTTGCTTCAACACAACAAACGCTTTAAAAAAACAAGAAGGTTCTGATGTCTTTCTTAAAGTAGGGGTTCTTCTTTTTTTTAGTCCTGATTTATGTATTTCACAAGGAGTGCTTGAACTGTCCCTACACCTCTTCTGTTTTATTACAATGTTTTGAATATTGTTGTGTATAAAACTGATGTTTTACAAATTGCTTTTTAAACTACATCCACAGTACTTACCACCTCTAGCTCCATGTTGTAGTGTCCAGCATAGATGGCCACACTAGGTGCGGTTGGGAAGACTCCATATAGGAAAGCAAAGTTAGACAAACTAGTGTGGTTGGCACTCGTGCTGTTCAATCCTACGTCCAGAATATCCACCATGTCTTTACAGACCAGCGGCATCACCAGGCTGGAGAGAGAGGAGACAGAAAAAAAATCCATGAAACTTTTTTCATTAATGACCAGTTGTTAAAGCAGTTGTAGTTGATGAGGATCAGGCACACTTTGTATAAAAACATGGTATTATCCAATTATCCAATTTTTATCCTATTTTCTGATGTGGTTTTGGATTATTCTTCCTATTTAGAAATACCTGTACAATTTAACAAACTCCAATACAACAGCCCTGCTATAAATACTTCTTTTGTGAAGTTTATAATTTTCTGTTTTTGTTGACAATCTGTCTCACAGGAGTTGTTTAAGACCTATGGTCCTTTTTGAGGCTGTAGTTAGTGGTGGCATCACACTGGACTGAATTAAATTGAGCTATTTCTAATAATCTGCCTCCTTCATATATGTGCTATACCTAAATATAGTAAAAGAAATACACTTACAGTAATATACAAAATATTGTAAGTAAGGCCACCCCCACCTTATATCACACACACACACACACACACACACACACACACACACACACACACACACACACACACAAACAAACAGTCCCGCTTACAGTTTGGCTGTGATGAGGAGAATCAAGGCAACTCCAGTGTCTCGGGTTAGTTTTCTAAGCTGGCCGACCTGACACAGAAACAGAGAGATTACATTACTCTAATGATAAACTTGTGTGTTGAACGTTACGCAGGGTTTTTAAATTGTTGAAATTAAGTAAAATAAATGATACTATGAGCTAAAACAAACTGAATTTACAGTAGTCAATCAAAACGAAATACAATTAAGCTAAATGTACAGTAAAGCTTAACTAAATGAAGACAGTACAAAAGACTGAACAAAACCAAATTCACCATGGTGAGGCCGAGGTAAAACAAGGCCGCCCCGCCAAAAGAGTTAGCCAGGCCATCTATGAACTGTGATAGCACAGCAGGGATCCGCTGGCCCAGGGCAAAGTGGGCAATGATTCCTACTATCACCATGAATACTACTGGGTTCTTCAACACCTGGAGAGGTGACAAAAAGAGGGTTAGATAAAATAACTTTAGAAACACAGTGGGTAAGATCTAAGTTAACTAAGAAAAAATGATTGCAACCTCTTAGGGTGTAAAGGTGTGTTACACAAACACTACGGTTTGTTATTCACCTTAAAAAACACCTGTATATGTATATATATATATATATATATATATACACATACATACACACACACACACACACACAATACCTGTAGGACTACAACTCCCACGATGGCAAGAGTGCTGTGTTGTGAATGGCTGGCCTGCCTCCACTTCTGCACCTCACAAAGAGCAAAGCCGATGGGATTGAGGAGCATGAGGGAGATCGGGGCAACTAGATAGATGTACTGAAGGTACTCTGGATATGTGCTCCGATACAAAGCATCAACTACAAATACAGAGACAGAGAGAGAGAGAGGGATGCATATTCTTTGTGTCTTAAATACATTAAATACAGTACTTTTCTTCACTGACAATTTGTATGAGTATACATCAGTGTTAGTGTTTTGTGTCTGCCTCACCTATGGGGTATCCTAAGGCAAAGTCATTGCTCTGTGTAGCAAAAATGGCGTACAGGCCAGCCTTGCTGTATCTGTTGTCTGGACTGGCCACCATCAGAGTCAGCACACATACCAGCACAAACACTGTCACCTAAACACAGGATGGGAGCATCAAAGTATATAAAATAGAAAGTACACACACACACACACACACACACAGATGCACAGACACCAACCTTAGCGATCAGGACGCTCCAGAGAAACGCCCAGATGACGTCTCCAAAGTCCAACAGCACCATGTTTTTAAAGAGCAGAGCTGGAAGAGCAAACTTAGACACAAAGTTCCCCAAACCCTTCGCCTGGCTCTCTGTGATGATATCTGCCCTATTAGGTAGGAACGGAAGAAAGAGCCATAAACACACATAAAAACCACACGGGCTGTTCACTTGTCACTTTCATATTTTCATTGTGTATCTCTAAAGTTCCCGCATAAAGTAGAACCTTAACATGGTGCCTGCATACATGTAAAACTGAAGGAGACAAAAACTTTGACATTTGGTTGGGGGCTGCTGTTTATTTTCCACCCTAGGAACAATTCTGTTTTAGGGGGTCAACTGAAGCCTCACTAAAGACTTTCTGGCAAACTGGGGGGAAAAAATAATCAATCCAAATGGTGTAGGGATCCTTTACGAGTGTGTGTGTAACTGTTCTTGCACAACCCTACCTGCCAGCTATGTAGCCACACAATATGATGCCGAAGCACTCAAGGAGAGCCGGGAAAAGCTTGTCGATGGACATGTGGGGCACCACAGCAGAGCCCGCCGGGTTATTGTGGGATATGTTCTTCCCATGGATCAGCACGTAGTTGCTGGGGGTCTCCATGGTGATGATGGGATGGGGGTCAGAGTGGTCAGGGGATGCCTGGGGGATACCAGCACTGTGGAGGAGCATGGAAAACATACAGTCAATTGCAGGAGTAAGTAAAAACAGGCAAGATGGAAGCATACAGTCTAATGATGCAGAGCAGAGGATGAGAGTGAGTGACTGAAAGCTCAAGTCGTGTTGCCTTCCCCCCCCCCCCCGGGAGGGAACCAGAGCGGATTGTTTTAATGTATTAAAGCGAAGGAGGAGCTGCCACGAGTCCCCGTTTACGCCTCTGTTCTGTGTGTTAGCTAAGTTAGCACATTCAAGTCAACCCGCTTCATTCAATCACAGGAGATTTCTGCGATCCGGCAAACTAAAACTAATGTTTCGCTACGTTAAACAGCCTAAGAAGCTAACTGTTGTCCACGACAGCGCCATTGTCACTGGCTGCCCACTGACCGTTAGCGCTAGCTAGGTGGAAACCGTTAACCAGCCTAGGACGCGGTGAGCTACACCTTTAACACCCGGCGCTGATGATGTGTGATTTGAAATGACTTGTTCGGAATGTGGTGCGCTTACCTCTGTTACTCAGAAGACCGCGTTTGCGCGGAAATGTACGAGACCCATCTTTCCTTTCCGTTTGTGTGAGAAGGTCCGCTTCTGAATCTGACAGCTGCCGGGAGTGGCGGACGATTCAGCCAATCATCGCCGAGATACGCCTCGAACCCCGGCTGATTGGATAAAAGCGTGAGACGCGAAGCTGCATTCGGGTGATACGGGGAATGATTAAATCTTCGGACGCCAAATGTCATTATGCGTTTTATAGCAGCATAACAGCTACAGTGTGAATACCAAAGCCGCGTAAAACGGCTTATCGTGATTTTGACATTCATCGCAGTTTTTTTCTACACTCTGGCAGTGGGATGAAGTTAACATTGAAGTAGTACTTTTTCTAATCATGTTGTTTTAATAACCAAAGGTGAGGAAACGGACGCTGTGAGCAGGATTTGAACCTGCGCGGGGAAACCCCATTGGATTTCGAATCCAACGCCTTAACCACTCGGCCATCACAGCTATAGCTCCCTATATTCAATAATCGATTGCAATCTCAAATGCCTTTGACACGTAGACATGATTTTTAACCAGCAGTCACAGCTAGGGGCTTGTCTGCAGGGAAAATGTCACTGGATTGAAAACATCACTGATAAACCAACCCAAACTGGCACATAAAAGAATGACTGGTGTGTTTAAGGACTGCAGAACTTATTTACACTTATAGGTCCTGCAGGCCAAACAAAGTGCTTCTTTTGGTATCATTTCTGATCCATTCCATATAATCTCTTGCAAACATTTCTAATCGTCGTTAATGGCACACTGATATCTTTTTATGATAAACAGCACACCCTGGTGTGAGACATTGTTCCAAAAAGAACTTGTGATCAAAGAGATAAAACCAACAGTTTTCCACTTTAAAAGGTCCTGAGTTTTTAGGATAAGCTTGAGACTATTGACACCAAAATCATCCCTGTATCCCATAGATCATTTCCACCAGTGTACTACTTTAACTTAATGAAATGACAGACTAATGAAAACACATTGTATCTAATTTAGTGGGTCCACAGGCAAACACTGATGCATTTGAGTCTCTGAGAGGAAGTCACATTTTTGGATTTTGTTTAGTTTGTAGGTTAATAATGTCAACTGCAAATCCCAGTGCAGTCTACTGAAAACCTGCAGTAGCTGTTAAAGGATGTTTCTCTGTCAACTCCACAAATAATTTCACTATTGTATCTCAGCAGAGAAAAATGACAATGTCAGATAGTTGAGTTATTATTGTAACTGCCAGTACAAAGGGCTACAAAAGACCTGGTGGCCTGTCAAAGAGGATGTGAAGTCATAACCTCATAACCTGAGCAGGAGCCTCCAACCAATTACAAAAGTTGGAAAGACAAATGTATGATTGCTCAATGTTGCTGGATGACCACCATATAATCTGCCTTAATGGCTTGAAAACAATAATGTCACAATATGTTTGGGATGATAATTATTTATAGGCAAGAAAACCAAGAACTGATCATTAGAGATTGTTGACTAGTGCAAGTTCTACAAATGACAACATTTAAGCTATATCATATTATGACATAATGGCCAAAATCCCAATGTATTAATTTATCATGTCACACTGTTGTATCAATGCATTGTCCAGCTTTATTGCACAAACATGTAAATGATGCATATTGTTTATCTGATAAAACATAATAAACTTCACCTGGATGCTGACATTACAATCCACCGTCCTTGTCTGTGATCGAATTATCGTCCTTTGTGCAGGAATATCAAATTACTTAAAATGCATAGTCCAATAAAAGCACGTTTTACCCCAGGTAGAGCACATAAAGCATCTTAAAGCATTTTATTTATTGATGTAAATATATTTACTTCCATATGATTGTCTTTAAGAAAATGTTTCTTTGACCAACACATGATAATAATATATCACGTATACAAAAGACCATTCAAAGCAGTGCTGGGTGAAGCATAAACACATAATACTGCACAGTTCTGAAACATAACTTAAAATAATACAGTCCTTCAATACCACTTGATTAAATCACACAGATACATACACAGGTCCTTCATAAGTCAAGGCAACTTTTAACAAAACAGCAAAATAAGAATCAGTTCTGTTGTAAACCGATGCAGCCATAACGCCAAACAATGTCTTTTAAAACATCTCAGACATAAACATTAAATGCATGCTCACATCACATTTAACAATCAAATGAAGAGTACCGTTCAGTGGTTCCAAATGAAACACACAGATGAAAATATACATACCGTGAAGGCACATGTTGCTTTGGCAAATTAAACACTAGCATTTCCCCTGATGTTTTATGCAGCGATGGCAAGAGGTTGCAGCCATTTTTGGTTTAGTTCCATGTCTGTCTATGTATTGATGTTGTAATTAAGACACTTTGCTATACTAAGTATTGTAGATGTTGTGGCAATCTGTATTGCTTCTGTTTTTTACATTTACATCAGCAGAGGTGATCCAATCCAGCTAACAAGTATACATACATAATAAGGCACAAATGGCTAATTCCCTTAACTCTTTTAAGCAGCCTGAAATTACAATCCTGAATAGAAAAAGGCACAAGGGAAACACTGGAGGAACAGCTTGTCAACACACTTGAGGAAGCAGATTGGTTGCATTATAAGCCCTGCACTGTAACCCTGTTGACAATAATATTGCCATAGGACAATGATTTAGCTTTACCTAATGCTGTGTAAACAGGCTAGGAAAGTCACATGTGCTACATGCCAAATGCTGGTTTATATGTCAAGTAAGAGTTTGTATTCTTTCCTAAAAGTATAGCTTGTTGGTAAAAAATAATATCTAGCGAGCAATTCATGGCATCTATCAACCACTGTAAGCAAAGGATGAAAAAGTTAGTTAATGGATAAAGTCAATGTGGATCAAGGTTCATGAAATTACTGTTGATCTCTGTCTCACAGCAACCAGATCAACCAAGCCCGCACAGCCAGAGCATGGTTGTAAACCTGAAAAGATCACATTTTTTCTAGTGCTTAAAGGAGGTGCAAGATTTTTTTTTCTTTTTATCTGTACACAGTGTACCGGAGTATAAACAGGCTTTGGTCTCTGAATGCTGAATCCATTCTGCTGCTACAGAGGCACATGATGTAAATGCACATTGTGAGTCTGTCCTTTTACTTGGTCAACCATACTTCAGGTCCATTTTACATGTCGCAGTCCATAGGTGAACCACATGCCGCAGGTAAAAGCACAATGAGCACAACAGAGATAGAGAGAGAGAGACACACACACACACACACACACACACACACACACACACACACACACAGGTGGGGAAACGAAGAAAGTAGTTCAAGGGGTTGTGTTTGCTGCCACCTCTTCTTCACCTGGGTATAGGAGGAAGAGGAGGAGCTCCTCTCTCCTTTTTACCAGAACCTAGAAAGAAGCAAAGGCACAGAGGAGTTAGTACAGTATCTTCCTTAGCTTTCCAGAGGAGATTTAATTTCCTTCCACCAGGTGGCACTGTGTCACAGTCTGGCTGTATTCACCTCAGAGGTTACTATGTTACTATTCCATTTGTTTGTATGTATGTATGTCTGACAATATATCTCAAAAACTAAGGAATATTTGTAAAAAGGTTGTTCATAGAGAATGAAAAAAGAGATTTGGTCAAAATAAAACATAACAGAGTTACAGTGTTTGCTCTAGTGAGTACCATCTAGTTTTAAGTACATTTTCTTTCACGTGTCTCTTGCAGTCTACTTTTTTTTTCATTTTAAACAATATATTTCTCACTGATACAATTTCCCCCACAGGGAAAGTGAAGGGACTGCTTTCAACCTGCATATCATTATCATGTAATAATCAAATGGTGTAACTTTAGTTGTAATGATGGTTATGTTTGAACTAAAAATGTGTACATGTAATAGTTCATTTTACTGACAAGTCAAGCTGAAAGAAGGGTTCTTATTCTTTGTTCCTGAAAAACATTTTGGAGATATGGGATGCAAGTTTTGTCTGTGTGTGTGTGTGTGTGTGTGTGTGTGTGTGTGTGTGTGTGTGTGTGTGTGTGTGTGAGAGAGAGAGAGTGTGTGTGTGAGAGAGTGTGTGTGTGAGAGAGAGAGAGAGTGTGTGTGAGTGTGTATCAGACTGACCTCTGCCGTCAGTCTTGGCAATCTTGCTGGGGTAGGTCTTCTGGAAGGGCACGTAGGGCTCAGGTGGAGGAAGGTCCGACATTGGATGGAAAGTGAATCGACACTCCCACTCATCTGTTAATAGTGAGAAATGGAGGTTAGTCAGTGGGCACATCATCAATATACATGTGGTGTACTAACAGACAGTGACTTTTTCAGTCACAGGTTAGAGTCTTCTAGTTTAACAGAACATTTCCTCTTTCTTCTTGAAAGCAAAGAAAGATAAGCAACATAAACAATCAGGTCAAAAGGATTCTTTTAACAGGAGTCACCTGGTGCAGAGGAACTTGAAGAGAACTCAGTACAAGAAAGTAAATTAAGTTGGGAAAGTACTGCTTTTCTGATAACCTTAACTGATATCAGTTTCAAATGTATCCAAATGAGAAGCATTATCTCATTCACTAACATTCCAATGTATCTGTGAACGTAAAAATGTATTGCGTAATATACTATAAACCGTCACGTAATTTCAAGATTAAAAAAAGTCATGTCTAATAAGTTATCAAGCTATATTTTATTCTAAAATACATTTTAAATGTATATATATAATACAACTATTATTTAAATGACATATCAGATCAAAAAAATAGTTTTAAAAAAAATAATCGAAGAATGAATTCCATCCCAGCTTGTAACACTGAATATACAGATTTCAGTCAGTACATTCAAAGTCTGATACAAATACTGTTTGGAGTGCTGGGTGTCTAAAATCTGTCAGATTTTTCTGGAGCAGGATATTTAGGACCCCTTGTCACTTCTTGTCCCCACTGCCTTCCAAATCAAACTTACTCCCTCAGTTCAATGGGACAAAAACAACAGAAACAGGAGGTCAGTGGGTTTCTCTGCGTAGTTGAACACACTGGAACTCATGTGGTAAAAACAACACTGACGGCAAAGGATGTCTCTTGTAGAGACTAGGAGAGTACAGTCAGTGAAAAAGACAGTCAATCCCCTACAAGGCATAGATTTTGTATTATCTGCCTGCAAAGTTACCACTGGCACACATGTATTTATTAGACCCCTCTTTAGCTAAATGATAGGGGTTTTATTCTCATGTATAATATACTGTATTCTCCTCCTCGTCTTTCTCTCTACTGGTGAAAAACAGTATTTCCATGTTTTTTGTGTTCGTGTTCTGCTCTCCATTTCCCCACCAATTGTTTTATCAATACTCCATTAAGCCAAACTAGCACCTTCAGGGATTTACTCACCCTGTATCTGGTTGTGGTGAGAGTTTTGGAAGCCGTTGCCCATGGGTGGTGGAGGAGGGGGCCCTCCTGTCCCCGGCCTGTCTGGAGGGAGGGGAGGTCTACCACCAGGTCCACCACGAGGCGGCTCTGGACCCGGCCGACCAATAGGAGAAGGAGCTGGCGATGACCTCACACTGCCCCCACCCACGCTACGACCTGAGGGAGGAGGGGGAGGAAGAGGCCCTTTTGGAGGTAGAAATAAAAATACGACATGTTAGCTGATGAGAAATTAAGTGGTTCTTTAATGATACTGAAAATCATTGTACAGCGACTCCTGATGCGAATGGTATTTTCACATAGGAGGCACACACTGTATCATAAACTTTTCTCATCTATTCATATGGTTTGTTTGCAGCAGTAATCCATTGTTCAATGAATCAATCAAGGATGTTCACCTGTGCGTGGTGAGGACTGGTTCCTCCCAAGAGATGGCGGTCTCTCGCTTGGTGGAGGAGGAAGAGGTCCTGTCCGACCGTGTGGCGGAGATGGAGCATGGCTGGCAGGGAGAAACAGAATTTTAAATTGATGTATCAACTATACACAGGGTGAGTAAAATTCAAGCACTTTCAAGGTACCCAAACCAAAAATTTCCAGACTCTCGAAGCCTTTATCATCACATCGAAATTGTTACTATAAATGCCAGGAGACAAACAAATATGACGATGGGATCGTTTCATTTTAAATATAAAAGATTTTTGGTTTTCATGAGTGATTGTGTAGATGATGAAACAGCAGATTATGTTGAAAAGCATTTATCAAGGAGTAGATCCTAAAATTAAGCATATTCCCAACCTTGAAAAGTAACATTTAAAATTAAGCATTTTCCAAGCTTTCAAGACTTTGTACGAATCCTGTATATAATATTTGTGTTAAAAAATAAAAACAGAGAACAAGCAGTGAAACAGATTGTGCAAAACACATTTGCTTCTGAAATGTCATTTCAACTTTGAAGAACAAACTGTCTGTATATTTGAAACTGAACATACAGAATTCAATTTGAGGTGGGGCATACATCACCTGCCTCAACTCTATAATGAGAGGCTCCCACATGTTAATCTATGTAAGTGTGTGAATGTAAAGCAAGATTTGATTTTGCTCGTGTCCAAACAACATTAAGTTTTAAAAAGGGACTGTTCTTTTCAGAGGGAAGCTTGCACGATGTGTGAACTGCAGCATCACAGAACAGCTATTAGATTTGAATCTGTGCAAACTTTGACCACCATCAAAGTAGATTCAGCTATCAAGCACATTCCCTCAGCGTCTGATGCCTGCTGTTGTACACACCGGGCTTCAACTCACACATTAACACTTAACTAATATGGATTAATGGCAGAAACAGATAAAACTTAACCAGTACCTGTTGAGTGAGGTGTTCCTCTGGGGCAGACGAGGGTTGCTGTGTTCGTCCCCTCCAGCCAGGGTGGGTGGGAGAGGAGGAGGGCCCGGTCGTCCCGGCGGGAGAGGGGGCACACCCCCACCAACTGAGGACCGAGAGGCAGAAGAGGAAGAGACAGAGGGAGAAGGTTTGGAGTTGACAGAAGGAGGAGGAGGGGGCACATCGCGGGGCATAGATGGCCGATGACCTCCCATAGGAGCTGGTGGTTGTGGGGGTCGGTCGTCAGGAAGTGGAGGCCTCCCTCCGGGAGCGGGCGGAAAGGAAGGTCGGCTGCTGTTTGAGGGTGGAGGAGGAGGAGGTCCAGAGAATCCTGGTCTTGGCCCAGATGAGGAGCCTCCTGGTGGGGGAGGGAGAGGTCCGTGCCTCCCTGGTGGAACACTAGGAGGTGGAGGTCCGGAAGCCGGGCTGGGCCTGGGTCCTCCAGGGAGTGAAGGCGGATTTGGGCTGCCACGAGACTGGAAGCTCTGGTTTGGTCGAGGTGTGTTGGGTACCGGAGGAGGGGGCCCCCCTGGAGTGTCTTGTCTGGATGAGAGATTTGGCCGGCCCTTGGGAAGATCAGGGATGTTGCTACGGACACCAGCGGGGGCTCCTGGGAGTTTAGGCGGGCCTCCACCGCCACCGAAGGGGCTCGGCCCACAAGAGCGGCCTCCTGGAGGGAGCATGGGACCTCGGCTGGGTCCTGAGTCTGGAGGAGAGAAAAGAAGTTTGTAGCGATCTGGAGTACCCGGTGGAAAACGGGCAGAACATGCACAATTTTTATTTATTTATTTTTACCATTGGACTCTCTGTTTGTTGCAGACCTCAGTTTTGGCATCCCTCCTGCAAACAGGCCTCCTAAACCAGAAGGAGCCCCGGCACCAAAACCTCCTCCGCCACCTCCACCTCCACCTCCCCCTCCCCCTCCCCCGCCTCCTCCTCCTCCTCCACCACCTCCTCCACCACCTCCTTTGGGTTCTGAGAGGATAAACAAAAAATATTAAATTAACTGTTCATTTGCACGATACATTTTCTACATATAATACACTCTGTCTTGCTGCACATCTGTATAAAGATGTGATGTGGCACAGGTCAGTGGGACTAAATTCTAACAGCCTGCTGTTGTGTTGTGCTGTGTCACAGTGACTTATTGTTGTTTTATGTCCTTGCTGTTCTTCGTGTGACTAAGTTAGTGTGACTAGCCTGGCTACAAACGATCTTTCCTCTCTGGCAGGGATGGAAATTAGCACCAGTCAACAGCCAAATGCTGGTAAAATATCTCCAATGAATTTGAACATTTGTCAGTGGTTGGAAGATGTTCTCATTTTAAAAAGCTAATTTCCCACCCTGCTCTCTAGGGACAGTAAAGATAGACACAATGAGTGTTATTAAAGAGGTCTTGACTTACTCTCCAGTGAGGGTCCACTGCGGTCATTAGTAACAGCTTTCTTTAATCTGGAGCCTTTGCAAATGTCACTCAACAGAGCGCTCCTTCCCTGCTGCTCATTACGGTTTAGATTTGGCTTCGCTGTGTTTGCCTGAAACACAAACACACATACAGGGATAAACAGTCACTGAGACGCAGTAAAGCTGCAGAAAACACCTATAAAGAGGGAAAACAACTAATGACATTATTAATCTTGTGTGTTAAATCCATTTAAACCATAATAGCAGGATGACAGAGTGGTGTAGGTAAAACTGTGAATGATAGACAACAGGCAGTGACTCAGGATGACACAGACCAAACAGGAAATGATATGTTATGGCGTCATTTATCCACAAGATGTCTCTGCTGAGCAGGGTCAGGAGGACAGAGCAGCAGATCTCACTGGGCAGAGAGACAGACAGAGAGATAGACAGAAAGCTAGAATTACTTACAACAGCAAAAGTGGGAGGAGGGGGAGGCCCTGGGGGTGGTGGGGGAGGCGGGGCAGGCATCTTCCTCTCTCCACTTTACTCTATCTGCACTGGACACCGCACCCTGGAGGACAGATAACACACACTTAATAAAGTAGTACACACAGGTATTGCAAGAAGTTTTAGCAGATGCAGTGCAGTGCTCCCAAAACTGGCGACTGGGGTCCTTGAGACAGTTCCAGGATGTCCCAATAAACCAAAAGTTAATTCCATCTCAGCATTACTTCATTCAGAATGTGTAGGGAGAATTTTTACAGTTATCTTTCCACCTACAGTGCAGACCGACAACAAAAAAGTTCTCAGATGGATGGCAGTGGTTCTCACACCGTTTATTGTGCATCTCATATTCATTTAATAGCACTAAATATGAGTGCTATTAACTGTTTGAAGCAACAGGAAACCACCACAGCTGAATGCTGAAGTCAATGCTTAGGTGCCTTAAACTGCAGTTCCTCTAATGGCAACTACATGCTAGCATCTGATTGCATTGAATTGCAATGGAAATACAATGGCAATACATTTTGTCCACAAGAAGCAGTGGTCACAGTTAATTTCACTTCCTTAAATATATGTCTTGGTGATGTGTTTGAGAATCGATTTGCAGAATACAGATTTATATTTTGGGGGGTTTATTTGCTTGACCTCAGCCTATCACACTCAGGTATGGTGGTTGCCATTTGCTCACCACACCTGAGCTCCACCCGGGCTTTATCCTGTTCAACAATTTAGGACTTTCAAGCTCCTGTAACAGCCAAGATGGCCGCAAGTGGGGTTCTAGGGAAAGAAGTCCTCCTTTTTCTCTCTGTTGAGATTGAGGCCTGATATTGTGATTCTGAAAGGATTCATTTGTATCCGTAAAACGGCAGCTGACAAAGAATTCTTCACATTTGAACATTTTTTGTGGAAAAATTGCAACTTTGTTGCAGCGAGTGTTCACAATAAAGTTAATTCGTAGGGACTAGGGACTGATAGTACATATACAATACACATAGCCTGAGCAGAAAATATTTAAATTCTGAAAATATGTGAGGAACAGGTAATAACTCCAATCAGCTGATAGTGAGCTTACAGACAATGACAGACTTACAATAAATGTTTCATCTAACAGGAACTTGAGCATTAACTTCCCTAAAACATGACTTCAAAACACGCTGCAACACGCTGCATATCACACAATGCATAGGTGTAAGATGCTGGGTTTCTGTTCTGTGTCAATGCCACTGGGAACTGATGCCTTTCTTAAATATTTATGTAAAAATACTCAAAGATTGTATGACAGTGACAAGAAAAGAAATCAGTCGGATAAGAGTTCAGTGTGTTGGCATAATACTACATTAATTTCTGGAGCTGAAGCTCAAATTTAAACCATTATCTTATTCGTCTTCTAATTTTATGAATGGCATTTATTATTTGTTACGACATATGATTTAACACTAGAGCTTAACACAAGTTAAGCAACAAATGAACTGGCAATAATGAACGAGGACGTGGAAGAGAGACTTTTCAAAGTCACCAGCACTGCAGGCAGAAAATCTAATTAAATGATCTGCTCACAAAAACCACTGATTATAAATAGTAAAAGCACAATCTGCATGTAACAGCCCAAAAACCTAATCTATGCACAAGTTAAGCAACCAAACCCCATTACTGACACGAGCCAGACACAGCACTTCCCCATCTAAACTGTACACACACAGATGCACAAGAATTTGGGTTAGATATTTAGGTACTTTTTATAAAAAAGAGGTTTAGGTCGAAGGCTTTGAAGGCATCAAAGAAAAACAAAATGGTGGAATTGTGACTACTGTAACTGGCAAAGATGCATATATCACATCCACGATACCATGCTTACTGTTAAAGCCAAATTCATTGACATTTGTGATAAACCTAACCTGATAAAGTTGCCTGTCAATCAGAATCTTGATCACCTTTGAAAGGACACTAGCTACAACTACAGGCCCATAGTCTCAGTTCCATAGAATTAATTTAACCTGTTTTATCTTTGGTGACAAGAACTAAGAGCACTGAGATCATAGAGGTCAGGTCAGGTCAGGTCACATGCCATGAAACAGAAATCAAGTTACACAAGTGGCAAGAGAAGGAACAAGTTTGATAGAACTACATATTACGGACCCACCCCATATACACATTCAAATTCACACCGACATAAGGCTGTTTCCCCTCACACACACACTCAAACCATCCTCTAGGGTCCTCTTACTTCCTGTATGCTGCTGACAAACAGGAAGTCACCACGCAGCTCCAGCACCGCAGCCATCCGGTTGCCAGGATGACGATACCTCTACATCTCAGCTACGCATCATTGTGACGTTCTCCTCCTCCCTCTCACTTTCTTTGTCTCAACCGTGCATCACTACCACACTGCATTTGTTTATCACCTCTTTCCCTTTTTTTCCCTCCCTCCTTTGGCTTGATCTCTTCATCTGATTGCACCGTCTTGACGTTCATCCTTGCATCTCCTATCAGCCTTCTTTTCTCAGTCTCTGCCAGTTCCTGCACCCTCAACATCCTGCACTGATAACTGGCGTTCAGACTTTGTCTCTCTCCTTATTCAGACACACCTAAGTTTCCACTTCTCACTGCATGCTGCCTTCATCTCTCTGCGTACTCTGAAAAGGTTTATGCTGTATTAAAACAATAGAAAAAAATGAACAGAAGAAACCTTGAATGTCTGGTAGCATAAAGCAAGCACACGGACGCACTGGGCTCTGTTCTTGCACATCACCAAGGTGTGAACGGTGGTGTGAGTGGTGGTGCAAGCGGTTAAGCCGAATCTGAGTGGAGAAGCAATTTGGTGAGCTCAAACCTGATAACATCAATTACCTAACAAGTAGAATACTAACAACAATATTACTAAGTTAAAAAAAAAAATTATCATGGGGAATAGTCAAAAAGCAATTCTGAGGACTATTTCTGAGCGGTACCCTAAGCAAAATGATTACATTCAAAATATAAACCCATATAAAGGTCAGGTTAGTTAGAACACTTAGCCCAGTTATTTCTGCATTTTTTTTGCACACTTTAACCAACATTGTGAAAGCTGAAAATTTGTACAAATATTCATGGTCCCTAGAAGATGAATCCTTATGACTTTGGTGATCCCCTGACTTTTCCTCTAGCACCACTATGAGGTTGCCATTTGTGGTTCAGAGTGAAATATCTTTAAAACTATTGTATGGATTGCCATGAAATTTGGTACAGATATTCACGTCCCCTTTAGGATGAACTGTAATAACTTTGGTGATCCCTTAACTTTTAATCTAGCGCCATCATCAGGTCAAATGTTCTTCAGTTTATAACCAAACACCTGAAAGACTAATGCCACTCCCATCAGCCTCAGCTGTACTTTGTGTTTATTGCTAATTAGCAAATGTCAGAATGCTAACATGCTAAACTATGATGGTGAACATGGTAAACGTTATACCTGCTAAACACCAGCATGTTAGCATTCTTATTAGCATTTAGCTCAAAGCACCGCTGTGACCAAGTACAGCCTCACAGAGCTGCCAGCATAACAGCAGAGTAAAGACAGGCTTCATTCTGACTTCACACAAACAAACACACCATACTGCTGTTGATTTTTGGTGATTTTTGAATTTCTACAGACTGTTAACATTTGAGGCTAGAATTTCTCAGAATATACGCTGAAGCTTTACTTTACGTGGAACGACCACCGATACAAATCATTCGTACTAATCTTGAATTACAGCACAGAACAGTCACAACTTGCCAGGCAGCGCCACACACGTTCTCACACAAGATGTCTTGTACATGTTAAAGATGTCTGTCACACATTGTAGATTAGCTATTTAATCAAAGCATCTCTTAGCACGAATACAGAGCAGGAGGGGCGGTCTGGAGGCGACAGCCTGGACCTACAGACAGAGATACAGAAGGAAAGAAAAGACCAGGCCACACAGTAAACTGTTGTGAAATCAGCACAAACCCTGAAGCATGGACTAAGTGTTCTGAATATGAATGTGAGGATCACAGTCCTCTACCATGAAACGATGTGCTCATAGCTTGTGCACTATTTATTAACTGTCTGTCAAGGGCTGCAGCTGATGATTAATTCTGCTCACAACTCAGTAGAGCCTCAAATGTGTTAACTTATTGTAACCAGGAGCCCAAAGTAATCCTTTTATGATGATATAAAGCAGAGAAAAGTGTGAAACAGCAAATATTTGGCTTTTTAACTTCAGTAATAACATTGATTAAGGCACATCAATAATTGTTTAGTCATATTTCAGTTGAGGCAAATGAAACAACGATGGTTAGGGGTAGGTTTTGGCTAATTAAGACAAACTTTAGCTGAACCGGAAAACATCACTCACAGGAGCAAACTTCTCCATGAGAGCCGGCTGTTGAAGCTGCACTAGCAGATTTAGAGATTTAAAGCCAAATGCACATGTGCATGTTTCAGCTGTGCCAACAATTACAGATGTTTCTATTTGGCCTCCACCAGGATTTAACCCTCTGTGACAGAGAAATGTATTTCTATCTCTTTTTGCTAAGGGTACTTAATTGCATTTTAAAATATGCTCACTGAACTTACAGGGTAGGCTGGCCATCAGAAGAAGTCTTAATCTAATCTATGATGACAGTTGTCCAAATGTGACTTTCACACTTATGATCAGGATATAGAGACTAACACATCGACTCATTTCCTGCAGCAGCGATGAAATGACACTGACACAACTGCAGACGCAAGAATACCAGATGAAATCAGGCAGGAAGACAGGAGTCTGAGACTGAGTTTCTCATGTGTTGCAAGGGAGGGGGACTATAATGGAAAACCCCTCCTTGGTTTCACGTGGCTGACAGTTGACATTTTAGCCACAGTCACCCTCTGACTCGCAATTTGTACAATCTTCAAAATACACCTAAATGTAACAACTGGAAACAGAGTCCATGTATGAGCTTACTGACAGTTGGTGCAAGATTTGCTGAGGATACTGAAGCAGCTCTGAGAAACATCAACTTCCGCCGTAGCAAACAGGCCTGTGTATTGAAATTTAAAATGCACTACACAACCTCTCCCCTCCCCTCTCTATCTCGTACTCACACACAGCCTAATATTAGCTAAGCATTCACAATGGCTTCTTTGACAGAGAGAGAGTAGTAGAGATGGAGGGAGAGGTTGTGGATTCCAGGGTGTGGATCCTTTGGAGAGACACCGTCAGGACACACACACACACACACACAGAATAAAGCTCACATATGTTTCAGTTTACAAATGGCCATAAAAAGGCTTCTTCATCCTGCCACTGAACCTCCTATGCTCCTCGGCCTCATTACTGCACACACACACACACACACACACAGTATTAAACCTGTTCTTTCCCAAACATCACATATGGATTAATTCAAAAGTTGAATATATTCTGATACTTCAGTACTTAAATACGTGGCTGATTTGATATATCTCACTTTGGAGGCTGTTTAAGGTAAAATATCGCATTTTTAGTAGCTTGTTAAGTGACAACATAGACACACAGTCCAGGTGTCTCCAGGTCATTGTTGGCTTATTGGAGGAAGGCAGATAGTAAATCAAGCTCAGTGTGTTCACACTGGCAAAATGCTCACTTTGTGACCAAAACCACATGTCACATTGGCTTCAACTGCTGCAGTGTGCACTGACTGGTGGGCAAAAAAAAGAAGAGATTTTGGCAAAGTGTTGTTCACTCCCAATATCATCCCTCCATCAGGTTAGAGAACAGCTGGTTTTACATTACTGTGCAAATTCAGGTAAAGATATATTTGATTCTATCTGACTTTCAAGAATGGGAAAACAAAATCACAGGTAAAAATAATAACAACATGGTTCGTACAACTTTTTAAGAGTAAAATTCAAGCACTTTTCAAGCACTTTCAAGGTAAATAAACCAAAAATTTCTACACTCTCAAAGCCTTTATCATCACATCTAAATTTTTAATATAAATGCCAGGAGACAACAAACAAATATGATGACGGAGTCGTTTCATTTGAAATATTAAAAGATTTTTGGTTTACATGAGTGATTGTGTAGATTATGTTGAAAATCAAGCATTTTTCAAGGAGTATATTCGCATTCAAGCATAAACATAACGGTTAAAATTAAGCATTTTCGAAACTTTCAAGACTTTGTAATAATAATTTATAATCTAATATATATAATAATTTGTGTGTGTCAGAATCAGCATCTGAAACTTTGCTATTATCTTAAGTAAGTAAGTAGCTTACTTTCTGCAGTTCAACGCAGAAACGTGGTTTTCACTGAGGTGATGGTGGGTGGGGGGGTATATAATTTAGTGGAAACCTCCCATTACTTTGGACCCAACTCCGCCCAAGCCCCCAGACAGATCAATAGTAAACGTTAAGGTTCCAGTAACAATGAGACAAATCAAAAAACACCTTGTGTAATTCAAAATATATGTATGTATATGCCTGTCTCCACTGGTAATCATCAAGAAAACTTCATAGTGCTGCTGGTCAATAGTTGATTTTGAACATGAGCTAGGGGAAAAGGTCATTTTAGACATTTTGAATGTAGCCCAGGGTAGTAATAAATGTGTCGGCTGTGCAGGAACAGTGCTGAGTGGCTAAGCTAACATCCTGTGGTGTGTTCATGTGTACTTGCTCACACACACACACGCAGCAGCTGTATCTGGCAACAGATGTGGTTCTATTGCTGCTGTTTTAGACTTCGACTCAGCAGGTTAATTTTACCTCTTCAACATTCATCAAATAAAGAAATGAATGCTGAATACATTTTGTGACAAAAATGTTCACAGATGAACGTCAAAGGCAGAAAGGCTCTTGTGTATTTGTCTTATTAACTTTGGCAAGGATGTGTGTGTGTGTGTGTGTGTGTGTGTGTGTGTGTGTGTGTGTGTGTGTGTGTGTGTTTCCTCTCTTGATATGCTGTGTAACCAGATGTTTAAATATGGACACTAAGTTTTAGCTGACTAGAAGAGGTTCCTGCACACATTTATTAACAAGCTGCTTCTAAAAGTTACCAAACCTCCAGCTCAACATAACCACCTTTACCGTTTTTTTCTGGTTTTCCTCAATGGCATAAACCACTTCCTACAAAGAACACAATAATGCAGTCTCCTTTACTTGTGTTACACTGCAGAAAAGGTGAATTTCTTACATCCAGTTCTGTGTGGTTTTCCTGGTGTTCTTAAGGTTTGACTTTTACTTACTTACTTCACCAGGTGATTTTCATTGTCTGGTATGTAAGTCTCACTTCCTCATCTTTGTTTCATGTTTAGTCCTACTGTCTAGCCTAAATTAATACCAATAAAGCCCCCTATATATTATACATCTCAGGTCTCTACTGTATAACACTGACGAATCAAATCAATGTCAAACATGGCAAGAAAACACTGTACGTTTCCACATTACACTAATCAGCTTAACTCAGCTTATGATGTATAAAGATGCAGTATATTTACACTCTTACACAGTATACATCAACAGACTATTAAAGGCATCATAGATACAATAAAGGACCTTCTATCTGCTATTTCTGCTACCATCAACGACACTGGACAAATATATAACAAAATGAAAGCTAAACCTTGATTTGGAACTAAATCAGTAGAATACATTATTTTCTCAGGAGAGACACTGATCAGTCAGCTCAACTTGGCCTCTGACCTTCCCGTGGAGGGACCGGTCCCCTTAAGGACCAATAACATATCACATTACCATAATCACACTTTTTTATTTAGCTTGACAGACACATTCACAAGGTGTTTATGATCAAGGAAACCCTGCTCTGTAATGAAAGGTAGATATGCTTGACTCCCACTCCACACTCAAAATCAAACTTTTGTCATGTGGGTTAGCATTTAAAAATACGGACTGCATTTATGATGGAAAAATGACAAACAATTCATCGATCATCAAAATAGCAGATTAATTTTCTGTCAATTGACTAAATGATTAATCACCTAATTGTTTCACTTTTGCACACAGGAAACCAGTTCATTTAAAACTGGGCCGCAGTCCTCTAATAAACTGCAACAATACACATCAGCTAGCAAGACATTAACTGCAAAAATTGGTCAGGTTTTAGACGTCACCCTTTCTTTTGATTTTTGTCACCAAAAGACACCCCTCCAAATAGTATTTTCTACTTCTACAACATGGTGAAAATCTACTTACTCAATGTGTGTCCATAGAAGAATCAGCAGTATGTTCAGAAGACAGTAGAAGAAGCACCTTAGTTCATTCCTCATAAAAATGCAAAATTTAAACAGCAGCCACATATAGCTGAAAAACAGAAGAAAAAGCGGAAGGTTAGAAGCATCTAAAAAACTTTAAATAAACATTTTGCACCATGAGGCGAACTTCTTGATTCCTCTTCCTCTAAACTCACATCTCACATTCAGAGAAGTCCCACTTCAACACACACAAAGCTTATATACGGCACACGCCACTTCCTCTTTTTCAGTTCCCCACCTGGGGGAGGGGTGCAGGGTTCCCACTGTGGCTTGGGATGAAAATGAAGTTTGCGACACGGTTTTACAAGCTGGCGAAATATAAATCCACCACATTTCAGATATCTGAGGAGCTCACTCAGGTAGTAGTCTAACAAAATGTAAAACTAGAATGCATTCAGAGACTCCACCGAGGCTGCACACTCCTCTAAATTAGAAAATCTTTAAACTTTTACATCTGTTTTATATTATTTTTTATTTTGCGACATATACAGTACATATTTTAAGACACAAATTGGTCTGATTAGTAACAAATGCATGAAATAAAACACAGCAATTGGTTGCAAACTTCATTGTTTGCATTAGTATAAAGTATTGCACTTAAACACAGTAATGCACCAGCATTGCCATGTATGCACAGCCAATGCATGTTTTCATTCTTCAAGTAAACATGTTATTTGCTTGGAAAGCTGCAGACAGCCACTGGACCAAACAGCAACAAGATCCATGGTCGTCGTCTTCATCATTTCATTTTCAATAAATCAAAATAAGACCAGTTAGTCGTTTTTTGTTTTTTTTTTATGTTTAATTACTGTACCACGTCAGATAACTTGTGCATTTCTTCAATGTGAAAATCCATCATCTACTCAAAAGTCAGTGATGTCTGAGATCATGACTGATGATTGATTACACACTGTACTTCCTTTTTTTACCCTGGGAGGAGGAAAGACAGGAGAGCCCATGATGTCAAAACGATGAGACATAAGAGCAGAGGACAGACTGTTCACTCGTTTGTTCTACACCACAATTAGCATGAGAAACAGCGACGAGAACATGTGCACACTGACAACCACAATGGAGAAGTAAAAGATGACTAGGAAGAAGCAGCAGCAAACACTGAAGGAGAGGAGAGAACTAAAAAGGAGACAAGATGGGGAGGAAATGAGGGGATAGATTAGAGGGCTATCAGGCAAAAAGTGGGTGTATGCTGCTTTTCCAGTTTTCTGTATTATGTGCTTCTCAATAAATTCCTTTGTTTGCTTATTCTAATTTTCTGTTGTCACCGTATCCTTCAAATTCTCAGAAAATTGAAGCTGAAGCTGAAGATGAAGTTTAACAATTTATTTTGGGCTGCTTTTTGCTGTATGTTAAATAGGACTGGATCTCCTTTATTTTCATTCATCCCCGAAAGTGAAATGCATTCTGAAATATATACACATATGATGAAAAACAAAACTTTAAAGGAAAGCCATCCCCTATGTTTGATTGTTAGAAAATGAAGAGCAGTTCTGTTCAACTGAAAGTGAATTGATCCCAGTCCTCAAAGCTGCTGGACAAAGGGGTTAGCGTAGCTCCACAGCAGACTCTTCCTGTGCT
The DNA here is from genome assembly GCA_005408345.1 of Macquaria australasica. Lineage (NCBI taxonomy): Eukaryota > Metazoa > Chordata > Actinopteri > Centrarchiformes > Percichthyidae > Macquaria > Macquaria australasica. Next base: position 75,357 of record SEMN01001033.1, read on the forward strand.
CTCAGTGTCACACTTCCTGCCTCGCAACACAGTCGTCGGCGGTCTGCCAACACAGCCTTTCGGCAGCACTTCAATACTTTCCCTCTTGTCTCCTCTTTCCAGCCGACTACGGCACCAGAGCTGCGTCTCAAAGAGACACCTTGGCTTTCTCCCCGCTACCCAGCTGTTTTTCTTTACCAGGCTCCAGTCTCCAGTGAGGGGAAAAACGTGTCTGAGCTGTTAGTTCAGTTAACCATAAAAAAAAGGCCAGTGTTCCCCACAGAGGCCCTTTCAATTGGCTAATGCGTCAAGAAAACTTGCTTACACTGTCAAATCAGCACCTAGCCATTACACAAAAAAAATGTGCAACAGGAACTTAATGCGACTCCACATGTAAAACTACAAGAGCCTTTTCAGATCATTGCAGGTACTGGAACTGATACTGACTGAGAATGAAACAAACATCCCAAAATCAAACATATCGCTGCATCCCACTAAAAGGAAGGAGGTAAGAGAACAAGACAGCCCAAATGTCAAACTCTTTGAATATTCTTCTAACCCTGTTTAATCTTGTAGGTTGGACAAAGTAACAGAAACACCCTACAATACATTACTTACACCATTCACCAAGTAGTAATTTAGTGAAACTCAGAATGCTCAGTTTTTGTTGACTCAACTCAATCAGTTTTGAAACTATGGATGCAGAGATGTGAAGCAATTATCCTATTCGGTGTCTTCAGTGTCTGGGACTATTTTTCCTTTTTTGCTGATATGCTGTTTTCTTTTTTTGGTGGCGTATGTGTCGTCATGTCTGAGATCACCTTACCACATTACATCAACTACAGTAAATCCCCAAAACACTTTAATGAACACATCTCTGTACACTAAGCTGAATACCAATGAATAAGTCAGCTTTTAAAGGAATAGTGTGACATTTTGGGAAATATGCTTCATCACTTTCTGGCGGAGAGATCGATGAGAAGATCGATATCACTCTCATATCGCCATGTGAAATAGTGAATTGTTGTTATTACACTTTGGTTTTTGTATGGACAAAAACAAACGAGATGTAAGCTAGCCGTTTCCAGTCTTTGTGCTAAGCTAAGCTAACCGGCTGCTAGCTGTAGCATCATATCTAACTGACAGACGTGAGAGTGGTAGCGATCTTCTCATCTAATTCTTCGGAGAAAGCCGAGAAGTCAATTTCCCAAAATGTCAAAATTATGATAACATACAATAAATTCCCTAAGCACAATTTCAACTAAAAATCTTTACCAAACTGGTATTTCAGGGCTGTTGCATTGTATTGTGTCAGCACATTCCTCAGAATCCCTTTTCGGGTTTCGAACCAATTTATTTTTGGTCGAAATGCTCCGAATGGTTCAAAATTAGGGGCGCAAACCGGAACGGAACCCGCTTCATGTTGGTGGAAAAGGGGTATCAGTTACCCATTGACATCAGCACCAGCTCTGCAGTTCCTGTCCCTGTGTTTCAATGGACTCTGTGAAGTCATCCCATCCTGTATGTCACAGTCACATGAACATTAGTGCAGCTCGCCTGCAGGCTAGTCAGTCCCTTTAGATGCTTTGTGATCACACATCACACCACACGACTCACATACTGTAGGCCAAGCAGAGATGCCACAAAATATCATTCAAATGCTTCCACTGTGTGAAAACGAACTCTGAAATATACAACAAAGTTTGATTCAAATGCCAAGACACACAATCATTTTACTGTCTTAATATTTGAGAATTTCCTCTGGCTGTAATTTATTATACCATATTCATTACTTGTATTCAAATCATATTTTTATCTTAGCCTTTTTTTTTTCCTTTTGCAAAAACCCACATTTACTCATAGGGTTTCAAAATGTGGTGGTGGCAGAGGGAATAAAAATGTGTGGGAATCATTTGTTTAAATCACAGCAGTGGCTGTTGATGACTTTGACCCATTGCATTCACAACACATGTGGCACACGGTCATGAGTTTCAGTGTTGGATGGACAGGATCACATGCTTTACACAGGAAACAGAGCTGAGCACAAGAGACAGAACGCTATTACAATGTGTTTCTACTACCACCCATACACGCTAAACAAACACACATGCCGCAAAACAAATACACATGCTATCCTCTGACCGCAAAACATGCCTGACAGTGTTGCAATTCTTTTCGCATCGTATCCGCTCATCCCTGAATGCATAGTACAAAATGATGAGAGGCTCTTTAGAACATCTCTGAATTCATTTCATGTGAGGGCACAAGATAAATTTGAATAAATGGCAGAGCTGGGAGACACATAGCTGAGATTCACCCTGCCCCTCACTTCCTACCCAACGCTGGGTCCATCCCACTGCGCTCCTGAGGAATGCCAAGAACTCAAGAGCTACAATGAACTAAAACTAGTTCTGTGACAAAGCACATGAATGAGAACACAAGCAGAGGCAACACAAGTGCGTAAACAAGACTCTGCTGTGCAATGACCAAAGCCTCAACACATTTTATTATGAAACTCGCTGTGAGGAGCTGCTGCTGGGCGACAGCCAGCACAGAAACCAGCTTAGTCCAAAATGTTAACACATGCAGACCATGAGTCTATAGAAAGGTTCCTTATTATTCCTCTAAAAGAGCTTAATGAGGTCAACTCACACTGTGAGTCATAAAACCCATAGACTGTAGAGAAACATTAACATAGCATCAGTAATGTCACCTATAGGTTTCTACAGGGACTGTTTTGTGGCCTGAGATAAGGTTCAGGTTTTGACACTGAAAATCCAAATTTGGGGGAACTGATGTGGAGAGTGGCAACCATCATGGCTGCGTATGATCTGAGACGTCCTGTGAATCAAGGCAAACACACCCCAAAACATGCCCATCTTTAGAATTTAGATCCTCTTACAATAAGTTTCAAAATCATCACCAAGACACACGTAAGATGAAGTGAAATTAGCTGATATTTCTAACTTCTTGTGAAAAACAATGAAGTGGCTGTATTTAAATAGTAGTAGTTGGGGGTGGCAGTATCCCCTTCTGGTTCCTCCTGTCTGCATGTCAAAGTGACCTTGAGCAAGACACTGAACCCTAAACTTCCAGAGCCTCACATAGCAGTGTGTGTGTGTGTGTGTGTGTGTGTGTGTGTGTGTGTGTGTGTGTGTGTGTGTGTGTGTGTGTGAGGCATTGTGAAGTGCTTTGACCTGCTCTCAGGTAAAAAGGCACTAGAAGCAATAAAACCTGCCTCTTAGTGGTTGTTGTTGTGGTTGTTGCTTGAACAAGGCTCAGAGGATTTATGGCAGTGGATCAAGTTTTGACAGACAGCGTCTTTGTTCATGTTAAATGGACAAAATCTTTTTTAATCATATGTGACACTGATCCAGAAACATTCTGACAACAAACAGTGACTGGCAGTACTGGAACACTTTAAACAAATGTCAATATAGCCATGCCCTTGTTAGTCAATATTTCACTTAAGTCTATATGACTGCCAAACACTCTGAATGAACTTGTGTAAATCCACCTTAGTCATCATGATTAAATCCACTCCAAATATCTCTTGTTTAGGGTAATCCCACTGTTCTGTGGCCAAACTGCGCTGTGGCCTGCTTCAAAAGTCTAAGTCTACTTTACTTAAATGAGATGTTTGGAGAAATTGGTGGACATTTTTTTCTTTAAAGCTGTAAACAGATGATCCAATCAATGTCATTCATTTGGAAGACGTCTAAGATGGATCATGTGTGTTTAGTGGATTCATAAATTTAGTAGATTAATACAAAAATCTGACTGAATCTTCTTTTAGAGTTCAAGTGTCAGAGTTTCACGTTGGCTCCCCATGACTCTAAACAAAGCGGCGCTTAGTGGAGTCCCCCATGCTGAGAGTGTAAATACACACAATAAGACTGCCTATCAAATTATGCAATAATTCAATACTATAGTTTATTTACTTTCAGTGTGGTCTTATTTGGGTGATATTATCACACCACAAATCTAAGCATAATAAAAACTAACAAAATTACTTATTTGTTGTTTTACATGCGTGATAAATTTCATCTGATGTATGGAAAACAGTGTTAGGCACTCAATGAGGGTTAGATTATTATATGGGCCATATTGTGAGAAACAGGATATCGGAAAAATATCCTTATCTATATAGTAATTATTTTAATCACACTGCCCAGCCCTAGAGTAGCATGCTGCATGATTGCATCTCTCACATCAGGCATCTACGCAGCACCCATTCTGCAAAAAAGCAAGTAAGTAAGAGACAAGTAAGAGATGTACACTTGCACAATATCAACAAAAGTCACTCCGGCTACACAGCGAGGCAGCAAGTTCTAACTTTAACAGTTTAACCAGGGCTCAGGCAAGCTAGCTACAGTATCTGCTGAGTGGACAGGCCTCGGAGCAGCAGCAAATGTGTTAACCCTGAACTCCTCCATTCAAAGCAAGCAGCTCTCTGTAAACTAAGTGTTTACAGAACTAGCTCAGCCTCAGAGTAAGCGTCTATGTAAGTGCATGGAGAGTGACTGCTTAGAGGCAAACAGCATTCTGTCAAACAGGTTGTGAACACACACACATATATATATATATAAATATACAAATTTATTTTCCTTAGCTTTCTGACTTTATGCCACTTAAATGTTGTAGATGATATATCCAGCTGAAGTCAAGAGCATTTCTTTGTGTGTGTGTGTGTGTGTGTGTGTGTGTGTACCCACCAGTGGTCTTTACTCCCTACAAAGCCCTTTGAAAGTAAAATCCAAATATGTGAAAACACTGCAGCTCATTCCCTCAGCTCCGTCTCTCTCTCTCTCTCTCTCTCTCTGCAGCTCTCTTGGCAAAAACACATGCCTTATGTTCAGCTCGACTACATAACGAGCTACATCCTCACAGCAGACTAGTCCACGAAAACACGGGGAGTTTTAAAAGACAAACAATCAATACAAGACTCACACTGGCCCATCATTTGTGGGTGGAAGAAAGGACAAACCTTGGCCTGTTGCCAAAACCCTGTACCCGTTTGTAACCGACTAAATGCTTCTTCAGACGGCGAAGTAAACAGTTCGTCTCGATTCATTCGCCATCGCTGCTGGAATCAGCCCCAGCTGCTTTCTGCAAGATGCCAACTTCTTTTGGCTTGTAAACCGAACTCGGGTCTCACGGTTTCCGCTTAAGTGAAGCTGTTTTCCACACACGCACACAGGCACGAAGCTTGGACCGAACTTGGGATAATGTCTGCTTAACCTACCTCTGTACGTACGAAACGCTGTGCACGGCTAATTATCTCCCACCGACCGTCAATATGCTGTGGTTGGTGTTGAGGACCTCTGTGCAGAGGACTGGCAGGCAGGCCGGCCAGCTAAACCGGACTCACCCAGAGCGCTGCGCACGCTGGGCTGTGCAGAGTCTCTCCTGCGGAACTCCATATGAGGAAATAATGCGGAGATGTACGATCGCACTGACACCATGGGATACTGAAGTCAGCTAAATGAGACAATGCATAATACAAAGCCCACCGAAATACGTTTTCTTCTCATGCAGCAGAATTTAGAAATTAGCTAAGGTGGCTCTGGTGTTAACTTAAGTATTATTATAATATTGTAACAAGTAGCTACATGTGTCAAATTAGTTTAGGTTTATTGTCTACAATAAATACGCTTTACCTAATGTTATATCCTAGTTTATAGACTTAGCTTAGGTTCTGATTGGTCCTTGATTTGACATTTTTATGGACGTTGCTAGGCAACAGTGTCATCTGCTGTCAGGACTGAAAACAACCCAGGTGGGGCCCTGAGCCGACAACAGGTAGTACGCGAGAATCCTGTATTTTGTGCTTCTTAAGAGGTCCCTTTCCATCCTCTGATGGCCGTTTGGTTGACTAAACTCTGGGTATGCACGGCTCTGGCTTTGGCTGAAGCAGCTGTGCCGGCTGTGTTTCTTATCCGGGGCTTTAGCAGTGATGCAATGTTTCCAGATGTGGAACAAGAGGAAAAAAATCTTTATTAGTCTAGCCTGAGGAACAACACTTATCCCCTCCCCCCAACAAATATATGTGTATCTATTGATTGTATTTACCGTTTTATACTTTAATAGGATTTTACAATAGGTCTTATAATATGGTTAATGTATGTATTTTATGTCAGTGCCTGTCCAGAATCACTAAATCTGTGCATTTGGACAAGACTGGGACCACATAGCACACTCTGAGTCAAGACCGTCAACAGTGGGATTACATAACCATCTTTGCCAACATTTGTGTTTTATTTCCTACAATAAAGGCTACACAATGAATGTGTGTCAGCATGTTTTTGTGAGCTTATCATACTTCATGAACTTTTACATTTACATTTATTTGGCAGACACTTTTGTCCAAAGCATCTTAGGAGAAAAAAATAAGTATTAAAATGCTTATCAAGATACTTTTTCTATTATTTGTTTAGTGTACTAGGCTTCTGAGTCAACTTTAGATTAAATAGTGAGGTGGGAGTGGGTGGACAAGCATGTTGGATGACTCTGTGCTGTGGTTTGTTCTGCCAGATTTCCTCCTCAGATCTGATGGACAGAAACTTCACATCATCAGCCTCCAACACTGAATTTGCAGGGCTAGGATAAGGGTACCTCCTGCTGGATTAACACGGACATTAGCCGTTTTACTGTGCAGATAGTTCAGGACCATCAATCCTGCTTTTGCATATTTACATGTGTACTGAACCACTTAAATACTTTTCATGACTAAATGATTAAAATGGTGTTGGGTGGTAACACTTGTAATACCACCACTAGCTGCAGCTTCACAAACACAAGATTTATTGCTGGGCTGCTGTATTGAACTGCATTATATTGTACATGTGTAGCTAAAACACACTAATGCGGAGAATCAGTTCAGAGATTCCCCGGAGAAAAGCTCCGTTTCCCTAAAAACAGCTCTGGGCCTCATAGAAGAAATAAATCTTGGAAAAAAAACACAAACATCTTCATCATTTAATTTTAATAACTGACAGAGAAGAGAACTGCACAGTTTAATACAGTTCCAAAAGCATCAATAATATATACAGGTGAAGATTGTTGATGCAGACTTAACAAATTTAATAATATAAAATAGGAATTATATTGAATGACCTGACGGGCAACTTTTTTTACACTGATGACTCCAAAATACACAGATGGAAGTATAATTTCTTTGCCTTGTCCAAACTATTACGCATTATGAGAAAACAGTTTGTATTTCTCTCTTTAGGTGGACACATTCAAGACTTGGCTTTCCCTGTATTTTTCTCCAGGAAACACTGGACCAGGCTGTATGATCCTGACTTTGTTTTGCTGCATAAATGTCCACCAGTTGCAGCAATTCACACCTGGATTGGTGATGGGCGTATTGAGAGCTTGACAGACACATGTCAGTTGTCAAAACAAGAGCTTAACAGTTCTGGTGCAATAATCAGTGGCCGGAAGCAGGAGACGACAAAGCTGATTGGCTGCTCAGATGCTCCTGGAGGACAGGCACTGGTTGACCACCTCCAGCAGTGAAGAGTTCTCCAGAGCTGCTGCCACTCGCTCTTTGTCTGCCAGCTGTTTGTTCACTGCACATACAACAACATACACAATATAAGAAATGTTTTTTTTTACATAACATACAATCCTCACATTTAACAATGAGCAGTAACAGTATTATGATTAGTAGGAAATATGATCTAATATCCCATCACGCCTGCTGTCTCTGTATGATATTTTCTTACCTGCTTCCTCTGAGGCGTGAGTCCCGGGAGTGATGTGGACATCAATCTGAGCAGAAAACAGAAATACACACAGTGTTTAGACTGGAATTAAACAACAAAACACTAACACACAGAAATCCCACATTGTATTACATGTTGTTCATATTATCTAACACTCAATCAAAGGAGGTGATGTTAAATGTGCATCCCTAGTACCAACACACATACACACACGTACTTTGAACCTGTCTGGCAGGGAGCGTAGCAGCTTGACTTTGATTGACAGACCAATGAGTGTTGCCATGCTGCAGTGGGGGATGGTGGGTGTGAACTCAACACCCACAATGCTCTGTGCATCATCAACCTGAGAAAAAGATAAACAGATAGAAAGGGACTTAATAAATAACATACTAAATGCAATTAAGATTTTCAGCAATTTTTTCTTTACTTGTTAAGGATGAAGGGGGAGATAAAGGTTTTCAGGACCAGAGCGATCAAGTAAATAATGCTTACGTTGCTGAAGAAGGCTGGAGTGTGAAAGTTAGTTTACTTGTCTAATGTCTTTTTTTTTTTTTAAAAGAAGAAAATTTACTTATTTTGTTAATTGCAGTAAAAAAAACTCTGTAAAGTCAGGTCAATGAGGGACAGAATGATGGAGTAAAGGGATGAATGGTCGTCAAATACAACCCTGTTTTAACTTTTTCTAGTAAGAAAAGTCCTTTACAGGGTATCTTGCTTTTCCCCCCCACTCACCCTGTAGTAAACCTTAAAAAAAACACCAAAACGCATAATTAAAAAGGTGCGTACCTTGACTCGGACTTGCTCCACGACATTGAGTTCCTCCAGAGACAGAGGATGCTCTGGGTCGTTGATGGATCTGATCAGATGTAACTTTAGTTAAAGGATTTGAGACAACATAATAAAAAGTTCTGCCTCTATGTGCTGCACTCACGTTATTACTGTTATGTATTATGGGAGACACTAAAATATAACCAAAGTTATGTAATTATATATTTACTATAAATAACCTAAAAACACAAAGTAATAAAAGGGCACAAGTGAATTAAGAAATGTTAATGCATCCTTAATTAGTGTAAATACACCAAACAGACCTAGACTTTTGGTACTTTGAGATATATTTTACTGCTAATAGTACTATACTCTTTCATATGTACAAGGATTTTCACTTTTAATGGATTTTGTCTGCACAGAGCAAAGATAAGACAAGAGTGAATGAAAGATTGCTCAAATATTCCCAAGCAAATGCTGACCAAAAAAATATGTGGTCTAGTACAAGGTGCATACTCGGATTGGAGGCCTTTTAAAGTGAGGTTTGACATTTCCAAAAGGATGCAACTAATGATTATTGTCATTGTTGGTGAAACTGTGGTGGTCCAGCGACTGAACAACTAATCAAATCGTTTCAGACTGGTCGAGTAAGTTATGTTTACATATATATATATATATACGAGTAGCAGTTGAAATGCAGTTTTTAACAAGGACTTTAGGTGTAAAAACCAGTCTAGACTAACTCCTGGGAGAACCGGCTCAAGTTAAAACCAGGATATCGAAGATTTCTCTGTCGTCGATGGGGTCGTGGACGTCTTCGTCCTCGTCGTTCGCCGTCAGCAGCCTCTCCCCCGAGCGCTGGAAGATCACGGGGTTTGCGTTCTCCAAACGGCTTCCCGCAGACATCTTTTTTTTAAGACTTTAATTCAGTCCACGTTAAACAGTAAATCTCTTAACGTGAAGCCGCGGCGCTGCGCCACACGACACAAACACACACGCTTCCTGAAATAACGGGAAGCGATAGAGACCAAAAGCGCTACAGAAGAAAGTCTTAAAGGGACACTCCACCCAACAAGTCCCTCATGGAAATGTACAGTTACAGGAACTAAGCAGGCCTACATTAGACAAGTACTCTAGGCCTACTTAAGTTCAGTTTTGAGGTACTTGTACTTCACTTGGGTATTTCCATTTTATGCTACTTTATACTTCTACTCCACTACGTTTGGGAGGCAAATATTGTACTTTTTACTCCACTACATTTATTTGATAGCTTCAGTTACTGGTTACTTTGCCGATTCAGAGTTTTAATACAAAAATTACAAATCAACTAATAAATTATGATATATTGTTATAGATTAAGATACCCAACAGTACATGAAGTAGCTGAAATTAACCCCACCTTTACCAGCTGCAACATTAGTGATGCTTACACATTAGTGCATCACTAATCGTTATCCATATATATAATATAATTTTTCTGAAATGAAATTTTGCTTAATAAGTACTTTAATTTGGTACCTTACGTATATATTTTGATGCTAAGATTTATGTACTTTTACTGAAGTAAAAGATCTGAATACTTCTTCCACTACTGGTAGTTGCCATGTCTATGTACAGGAGGTGGAAGACATTTTTAATAAAACTGCTCACAACAAGGTGAATTATTGTGTGAAATAGTGTCCTTACATTTGTAGAGTTTGTTTTTCGAGCTGTAGCTTGAAACATGCTGTTTGTGTCTCTTACTTTTTTTTCTTTTAACTTTTTTTTGCCTTTGTTTTCAAATGACTTGCCTTTTTGTGTGTGTGCCTGTGTGTGTTTTATTATTTTTTTTAGTTGTCTTAAAAATGTGATGTCTTCTAAGAAGTCTTGTTGTCTTTTGGGTTGAAATGTCCCTTTACTAGCTGGTTTTGACTCCCTGTTTGTCCTGCAGATGGCAGAAACTGCTCATTTTAGCCATCAACAGCAACACCATTTAAAGTTGGTCAAGTCTAGCCTGCAATATATTGTACTAACAACATACTGACAAAGGCCAAAATGAGCTCCCAGCAGCCACAAGTTCTAGTTCAAAATCATCTGTCTATTAACAGGTAAAGGTCATGCTGTGATTCATTTAGCTGACTCAACATTATGGCAGTCTGTGATGTAAATGTTGAGTGTGTTTTGTAAAAAAAAGAGATCCACAACTTAACCTGGACAAACTCACAGAATAAATAATCCATTCAACAGTTTGTTTAATTTGGTGCATACCAGCCACAATCAGACCTGTCTCAGATCTAACTTACAACTCCTTCTTTTGAACACATTCCTATTGCACCTATACCTTAAGGGACAGGGATTTTCTGTCCATATTCAAAGCTACATTGGTGTCCACAACTGTACCAGACAATAACCGGACAAGAAATCAAGCTCCTACAAAGTAATGTAATTGTCAGTTTAGCTTAAAATGAAAACATGTTTTACTTTAACTTTGTGGACAGAAAGCCCAGGTGTTGTGTTTCAGCTTTTATACAGAGACTGATTGAAAGAAACCCTCTATGGAAAAACACCTTTTGGCAAGAAAAATATGACCTTCTTAGACTTGTCTACTACAGTGACGAGATCATCACCAGCAGAGCCTGATTTCATCAAGACAGAATCTTAATGAGCTGCTGAAGTCACTGGACATGCAGGAGACCGGTCCATACACAAAAACTTGATTTCAGCATGTTTACCTTGTGAATAAATGTGCATACAATATAATGAGGCTGCATGCAGCTGCTGACACCTACATGACACGTAATGTGTAATATAAATGTCATGCAGAAGGGCAGCAGCCGAGGAAAAGGGCAAAATATTTTCCTAATTGTGACAATTTGGACTAACAACCTCAAGATTCACAATACCACCTTTTTAGATGGCAAACTGTTTTATGAAAGATGGCTTCTAGGAAATAAAATAACATTCTCTCTTACAATTTTGCTGACCATAGTCAAATGTTCATTTGAGGAAGAATGGTGTGTGGTTCTTCTTTCTCTTGGTTTGTTGAAGGATGACAGTTATTAGTAATAATGTGTAGCCATTGGCAGCATTAATATAACACTCTACTCCTGATAATCTCATCCCTACAGGGATTATCACCTGAAGCACAGGTGACCACCTTTGTAGAAATTGTTATTTGACAAAGAAATAATCTTAATGAGCTGCTGAAGTCAGAGAAAAACCTTCAGCATTTTGGGATAAAACTATAAAAGCAATATGTCCCCATAATGCAGAAATTAGACACAAACAGGAGAGTCAAATGCCTCAGATTAATGCTGTGCACAAACAGAATGACAAATAAGAGTTTGCTGCTGCAGGCTGTCAAGATTTCTGGTGAGCTTTTCATAGTTTGACATTGCATCCTGTGGCAAAACAATACTATATCCTGTTTGAAGTCAAAACATTTGTGGGAAATGAACAATGTTTGTGTCTAGTTAAAAGTCAGAGTGGTATTACTTTGGCATATCTGTATTTAAACCAGCCTTTTTAAAATTCCTAACGGGAGCGATAAATCAGCGGGGCTGACTACATGTGGGGAACCTGTCCTGCAGCTGTCCTGCACTGTGTGTATTAGATGATTAATTCTGGTTTGTTCTAAGTGTTTCAGTACACAGTGGGTCCCATATTTATATAGTACCAGATCTTAATCTGCAACTAGCAGTGCTGCTGATGGGCTCAGAGCAGTACACCTGATGTGCATATAATGAGGCCGTGAAGCTGTTGACAACCAGAGCACAACTTGTAATATAAATTGCAGGCAAAAGGGCTGCAATATACAGAAATAAGGGCAGAATATTTTCCTAACTGTGACAATTTGAATTAACATAATAACAAAGATTAGATAGAGTTAAGCCAGTCTTAGTTTCATTCTTAAGAGATCAGTATGCTTCAAATGAAAATGCTTGTCAAATTATTAAACAGCTATTAGCATTTTTGCCTTTCGATGTGGTCAGACAACACGTCGTACAAACTAGTTTGTTTCAAACATACCCAGACCTTTTTAATCCAAGTTAAATGACAGCTTAAAAAGTTAGCCATTCTGCAGTCACACCAGAGCCCAAGCACTGGTGCTTTATATACTGTAGGCAGTGTACGTGGAGTAAGCTGCTAAAATAAAGTCCAAAAAGGAACCTGGCTCCGACAGATCATTTGCTCCTTAAGTGCCCTCTAAATGCCCCTCTGATCAGCAAAAGGGCCTTTCTGGTTGGCCCAAATTCTCCTCTGATCATCCCAGGTGTCCTCTGGTTAGCTGCTGACCTGCTCTTCAGAAGCACAATCTGTACACGCTACCGAAACCAGTGGGGTGTTTTGGCCTCTTTTGCGCATGTTTGCCTCTTCCTGTGCTGTGTAAGGACCACAGCAAATAATTTACAGAACACACTGTTAATTTTGTTGCTTGTCACAGCTCTGTAACACACATGTTCACAGTCATGGTCCTTGAGAACTGCAGACTTTTGGACTTGGTGTACAATGTGTCCTGTTTAGATTAAAAGACAGAAAGGCCTCTGGGTCCTCAGGAACAGGAAACCACTGCTGTAACATCTTCTACACACGTTTGAATCCTTGTAGGTCTGATGGTGCTTTAATGTAAGGAGGAGAGCTTTTTGTAAATTTGAACAGAAACAAGACAAAGACAAAAACACGTGTGTGTGTGTGTGTGTGTGTGTGTGTGTGTGTGTGTGTGTGTGTGTGTGTGTGTGTGTGTGTGTATAGGGCGTAATTTGGCAATAACTGACTTGATTTAAGTATGAATGCATGATTTCCAATGTTCTTAGAAACCTGCAGGCTGACAGCTGTCTAATAATTAATAAAGTCAGGTTATTTCAAACTGACAGGTTTAGATTGCTTAAGATTTGCTACCAGGTGTATAATTAAGTCCACAGAGACCACAGCCTTTTATACTACATAGCTTTTGGCCAGTGGAGAAGTACACAGAATGTATTATACATACTGTACTTTGTTAGAGGGTTTGCTGTTCTACAGAGAGCATCTGTGTTTTCTCAGAAAATGAGATGCTCTCCATCATTTATGATTTATTGTATTAAATATACAATTGCAAGGTCAAAGTTAAACTGATGGCTGTGAAATACAAACTAGATATACAACTTTTTTTTCAAAGCAATGAATACCAGCAGAACAGTGACAGTGAGGTTTCGAAAGTGTTGAATATAAAGCTGTCCGTCATTTGTCGTTCACTAAATTAAACATACAAATTCAATCGCAAGGTCAGGTCAAACACAAAGAAAACTCTCCTCTCTTGAAAATACACAGGGATATCACGCCACATGTTTCCCACTTGAAGAGGAACGTATTCAAATATTAACTGCAGCAAACCTTATTGACTGCGCTTCATTCAGTCAATAAAGATAATGTATTGTTGCAGTTGAAAAGCAACAATATTCATATTCATATGAATATGATTGCTTCATATTTTACATTTGAGGAGTTTGTTCATTGTTTCATATTAATGTGCACATTCAGAAACACTACAACAACCAAGAAGAGACCAAAGAGGATGTGTTTCTTTTACAAACAGATTCGCTAGTTCATTCAGATTTGAGCAAATACTTTATTTGTCATGAAAACAGTAACGTTAAGTTGGCAAATTTAAGGTTACTTCATGGTAGACGTAATATATTATCTCACTTGTGTCTAAAAATATCTATTTGCCAGTTGGTATGGCCTCGTGTAAACCTGATTTAAGTGTTTTGTTTTGTTAAGTAGGTTTGCTCAAAGAAACTAATAAAACTATCTATATATACTAAATTAAATATGGAACAGGCCGTGTGTGAAGCTGAAAGTTTTAAACACTATACTCACATTTGTGATGTTGGCACTGATGCTCTGGTTTTCACTGGACTAACCTCAGGCATGTTTTCTCAAAAGAAATAATCAGCTGAATGATTATTTATAACCGTTAATTGCCTAAAAGTCTTTCAATGGTATAAATTGGCTCCCAATTTCTAACAGTCATCTCCAGCATTTTGAGTGCCTCATTTAACTTCATCCAACATTCATTTTGCTCAGAGACAAAACTGCGCTACATAACTGTTGCTCAGCTCTGCAGTGTGGATTCAGTGGGACTCTGCAGTGGGATGGGATTTCCTCCCTGAATGAGTGTTAATTAATAATGTCATTATTTTTCTTCAGGAAAGGAGCAGCAGCGTCTGCAGGGAGACACAGAGACCAACAGAGAGAGAGAGGAGAGGGAGATGAAACAGGTTGATCATTTAGGCACTTGACATCTCTCCTAATGGTTTGGGTTGTCATCCCTCACTCTCCTCTGGGCTGAATGTCGAGAGAGCTGATGAGACCCACTTCAGTTCAGTATACAGTACAAAAATAAACGGGCATTCAAGTTAAATGTCCTGTCTACACACCAGCTTGAAAAAACACGGCACTCGGATATAATCTACATTCCCTGGACCATAGCTATTTCATTACATTTTAAACAGTGACGTGGCTCTCAGGAGCTCCCTGTCAATTTGAATCTCTGCCATTCTCTGGAGTATTTCCTTTGCAGACATCCCACACTATTACTGAGGAGGTGAGCTTGCTTTCTGTCACAGCTCTGTGTAACTGAGACATCTCCTCCATGGACAGTTTGAACTTTTTTTTTGTAGCTGCTACAGCTTGAGGGCGGCTGTAGCTCAGGAAGGTAGAGCTGGTCGTCCATCAACCCTTCAGAACAGAGCATAGCATCGATGCTACACTAGACATGTTCTACAAAACATTAAAGAACTTTGGAACTGTTTATGATAGAAAATAAGCTTTAAAATGCTCAGGACAATATCCAATAAATGGCCGTAACTCACTGAGGAAAAGGTGTATTTGCACCAAATCTTCCAAAACAACTAAATACAACTTTTCACATTGAAAAAAACAAAAATCCACTGGTTGACTAAGGAGTTATTCAACAAAACAATTTTTTTTCACTTTTTCATGTCAAATATGGTATGCTCACACAAAGGTAATGCATGATGGTGACTTTAAATTGCACCAGAAAGAAAGGGTAGGTTCCCCTGAATCATATGATGTATAACACTTGATACTGATACTGACTGAGCATAAGCTCAGAATTGGCAAAAAATATAAAACCATGTCCAGGCATTTCTTTGTCTATGTAGGTTTAAGAGGGTTAATCCCAGGGTTGGCGGTTCGATCCCCGGTTCCTCTTGTCCACATGTCAGAGTGTCCTTGGGTAAGACACTGAACCCAAAGCTGCTCCCGATGGAGAACATGGCAGCTCCGTTGGCATCGGTGTGTGGATATGTGTGTCAATAGGTCAATGAGACCATTCTGTAAAGTGCTTTGGTAACCATAAAGGTTGAAAAATGAAGTCCATTTACCATTTACACAAAGAAGAGCCATCAGTGACCAGCAACTTTATAAAACTAATGTCCCTGTAACTGTCTGCTTGTGGTTCTTTAAGTGTTATTTATCTCCACAGACACCTGATCAGACTCCTACAGGCAGATTCATCTTCACAAGACATCATCCCCACCGAGCGGGTGTTAAGCTTGACACTCGAATGCAGGTCTTCCAGCTGATTGGTGGTCTCTCTCCTCACAGCTTCACTCTCAGTGTATTTAATGACAGTCACATAGACTCTGGCCCCCGCAGCTATCTCCACGTATGGGTTCCTATCTGGAGAGCAGTGTTTTCTGGCTATTCGTCGGCTCCTGGATGATGCTGAGGGGAAATGAGCCTTCACAAAGGGATGAGCAACATGACAGCTCCCTGATAGCAACATATAATAGTTTATTACCACAGATCTCAGCTCTACAGCACGGGCAACATTATCCATCAATCACACACACACACACACACACACACACACACACCATTCATTCTTCTCCCATCCTCTCGGGAGAAGAGGTTGTGAGGTGGGTTGTGAATGAACTCAAACTCTGTCATGTTGTTGTTGATCATTCATCATGCATTGAAGATATCCTCATCATTTGAGTGTCAGATTCAGATTTATAACTTAAGTACAAACCACATTAGCAATATGACAAAGTCATGGCACACTGCAATGGGCAACAAATAAATACATTTCTTGTATTCAGTGGTGCAGGAAAATCAGCTCATTTACTTCAGTAAAAGCAGCGATACCACACAATAAAAATACTCCATTACAAATAAAAGTCTTTCAAATGTATCAAAAGTTAAGGTGCACATTATGGACCCTTTTAGAGTGTTAGAATAATTTTATAAGATAAGACCTGCTGTATATATTGTTGGTAGTTCAATCCCGGGCTGAAACAATTAATCAATCATAAGATTAGAGCTCAATTAGTTGTTCAACAGCAATTTTATCAGAAAAAAGCCAAATATTCTCTGTTTCCAGCTGCTCAAATGTGAGGAGTAGCTGCTTTTCTTTGTATTATATCATTGTAAACTGAATATCTTTGGGGTTTGGTCTGTTGGCTGAACAAAACAAGACATTTTAAGATGAGATTTCGCTATTTTCTGGCATTTTATGGACTAAACGATTGATAACTTGATTGAAAAACTAGTTAGACGCTGATGAAAATATTCTTTTGTTGCAGCCCTAGTTTAATCTATATCAATACATCACATTTAATAAGATGTATGTATGTGTTGTATGTAAAATCAGATTCTGAAAAGTGTCTAGTAACTCCACCTGTCAGTTTAATGTAGTGGAGTAAAAAGTATAATATTTCCCTCTGGAATGTAATGGTTTGAAGGTATAAAGTATCATCAAATGGAAATATTTAAGTAAAGAAAAACCATTGTGAAGCACAGTAGTTGTAAATGTACTTAGTTACTTTCCACCAATGCTTAAATTTAAACAAAAGTATTTAGTACTTAATATTACAAAGACAATAGATTATATTTTTCTTTCTGCTTTTGGGATTTTGGTGTTTTCAATGTAAAATCCAATGATACAAGGGACATTTTGCAGAACAACCTTAACAAGAGAGGAGGAAAGCTTTCTTTTTTTTCCTAACTATCCTGTGTGGTCTGCCCAACCAAATCCAGAATCTATAACAGCTCATTAAAATTCCCAACACAACCTCCAAAGCTTAGTTTGATCACAGTTTTGAAGTTTGATGTGGGCTGAAGCCTTACAGGTCATATATTTCCAGACACAGCCGTGTGGGTTAATGCCCAAATTCATGCTGGGAAGAACAGAGGATGAGTTGGTTTTATTTTTCTGTGGAAATATTTCAGATGTTGGAGAGATAGATCGATGCCTTGACTTGCCCCAGTTGCTTTGTTCCCTTGTGTTGACTGCTAAACATTCTGACTGCTCTCTTGTGTGCAGGATTCACAAAAAAGGAAAATATCTGCTTTTGGAAGATTGCAAAATGGACACTTTTTGATGTCTCTTATTTTTTCCACAGTTACATTTCAGAGCCTATTGCTTGTGATTTCTCTCTGCAGGGCATTTGGTTCATTTTATATTGTGAAATCTCTTTAAAAAAGACCTCTAAAACAGCCATGGCTCTGAGGAATTATCTTTTAAAAGCTGTCGAACCTTTGGAAACGTCACCTCCTGTCAGATCGCCCTGTGTGAGGGAAGAATGAAAAAAACAAGACACTCACACTGAATTGTGAGGACATCAGTTCAAACATCCAGACGCTATGTGTAGAAATCTTACATATTTTAACATATTTTAAATATCATCTTTCAAGTTTTTGTTTTTAGAAAAGGTAGAATGAATAAAATCATTTACTAAACAGCATGTTTCCGTTGCCAGAAGTCTGTTTATTTTCCAAAAGCAGAGAAACAACAGCGATAGATTATAAAAAGAGGCTGACAGGCAACCAGACAGACATGCCCGCTTACTCAGCAGCCAGCCAGTGAACCTCAGGACAGCTTGATATGAGGGCGGTGGTTGTTTTTCTCTCTCAGTCAAATTTATGTAAGAAAGACTGTGATGAATGTACCTGCTGTCTGTGGAGAGACGAGGGAGAAACACAGAGAGAGAGGGTTTCAGCATTAAAGGATCAAAGGTTTGTGGTAGGTGTTGGTGCAGACAGTGACACATGAGGGTGTAGAGGCAGAAAGGATTTCATATTGATTCAACACAAAAATAGACACAAGCTCACCGATGTTTCAGCAAATGTGTCAGTGCCAAAATCCAAACCTTGATGTGTTTACTGTAAATCCACATATGGGATTTTGTCGTCTCATAGTGATTCACTCAGTTTAATATTGACCTAATATCTGATTTTTTTCATCAAATGATAAACTTTTTGACAAATTCCAGACAGGATTTTTATCTCTCCATTCAATCAAAACCACACTGGCTGGTGTGACAAGTGATCTTTTGGTTATTGATGGCTCAGACCACTCCTCTGCCCTCCCACTGCTCCATCAATACTGTTGATCACAGCTTGTTATTACACCGTGTCCAGAGCCATCCAACGTTCAGCTTCATGAGCATGATTACACTTACAGGGTGCTTCGCAATACCAATTTTGAGACTATCCTTTTATTAACAATCAACCTCTTGTGGATGTGTGAATAATGCAACCCTGGATGGAAATAAGCGTAGTATCAATCTTCTCATGTAACTCTCCGTCAGAAAGCCAATAAGCAGATTTCCTAAAATGTCAAAGTATTCCTTTAACCAAGCCATAGAGGTGGCAAATAAAAAAAAAAAAAACAACAACAAATAATTCAAGAATTCATGCTTTTTAGTGATTATTTTGTATATCTCAATTTGGAGCAGAGCTCTTTGGAATGAAATGTTGTATGTTCTTTAAGGTTAAGGATGCTGTACTTTGTTTGTTTGTTTTTCTCTGCGTGTATTTGTCCAGAACTACCTCGTCTGTCACATTAGGTATGTCAAGAAATACAAGAGCACACAAACAATTTATTATGGCAGCCTTACAGCAAGACACAGCATCACTTTGTTGTTCAGAAGCTGCCAGCAGAGGTGGATTTCAACCAGGGAAAACAACAACCTTTGGCAAATAAAACATTGATGCTACATTGCACGTGTGTGTGTGTGTGTGTGTGTGTGTGTGTGTGTGTGTGTGTGTGTGTGTGTGTGTGTGTGTGTGTGTGTGTATTGTGTGCACTGCCTGTTTGTGCACATGTGCAGGTGGGCAGCATGGTGTCAGCTCATGTATATATTATTCTACCACCTTCACAGCCTAAAGCTGTAGTATCACAGTCACATCTTTTCTTGATGTAAAAAGATATGTTTTTTTAATTTATTTTTTAATTTATTTATTTATTTATACTTTCCTGTTTCTCTCTTCAACTTTATCAAATAAAGGCAAAAAAAGTTCCCCCAAAAAAGATGTGTTTTATTGCTTATTCTCAGTTATATCATTAAAATAACAATCATTGGTGTGTTTGCATGGTGTGATTTAACACAAAAGGGATTCCACCTTTTCATGAGCAGTGATATCCACCACAGTTAACAATATTAATTCTAAACAGGTGTTTAGTGTGCAAGTAACAAAAGTAAGTTTACTCAAACAGTATGCACGCTAAATCTGTTAGGTTTTTGAGTGTGCTGTTAATGTTCAGTATGGTCCCACCATCCAGTTCAGTTCAGTTCAGATCTTTTCTGTGCGACAAGAGGAAACCTGATGCAAGGCAGCATGAAAAGAACAATTAAAACACACAATAAAACAGTGAGACAATAGAAGGAATTGAAGGTGTGAAATTTGTACACACACACACACACACACACACACACACAATACAAAATGCAATAGAGTCATTGCACAGTGGAAACATTGGAGCTACTCCCAGTTGCAAAAAATAAAATAAAATTTCAAATGGCGACAAGACAGCTCCAGAAAAATATGTTTGTTTAGTTAAATTGGCAGTGCCATTTCAAAGCTGCAGTTTGATTGACGTCCTTTAGTGTAGGTATTGCATCAATTCCTGTTAGTACACAACAGTAAATTGTATACTTTAAAACCAGTATATCATGAAAATTAGTATAGTGCATATTGTTCACTATTTGATTATAGTATAGAACTGGGACACAGCTGAGGAAAAGAGCACCACCAGCAGAAACTCATTCATCAAAAGAAACCATGTAGCATCGAAAATGATCAGCCAATAAAAAATATTTAGAATCTATATTTTAACAGTAGAGCCTCAGTAGTGTATGTAGTGCATCAAGGGTGGTGTATGACAGTAACACAGGTTTATCTGCTCTTCTGTAAAACAACAAACAGGTTCTGAAGCATGAACGCTCTGGTTTTAACAGCTTGGTAACGACCAGCAGCTGCGTCTCTGTCTCTGCCAGTGTCTAACACTCTCCGGCTCGGCCAACATTTCCCATCCTGTCATTAGAGCAGATTGGGTCTCTGTTGACCTTTTACTGTAATTATGTTCTGTCAGTGCGGCCTGTCTGCTGCTCTCAGTCTAATTCATATTTGGCTCTACAGAAGGAACTGACTGGCCGCTGAATTAAGTCTGCAGTGATGGGCGTTTTAATCAAGACAGCGAGAGCAATGATGGATGGCAGAGAACTAAGACAGTTATAAAACTAACTTCACGAAGAAAGTCAAATCAGTCAGTCTGTCTGTCTGTCTGTCTGTCTGTCTCATGGTTTTGATATTAAACATAAAGCACCTTTCTCGTGGCCCTCCAGTTTTCCAGGGCAGTGGAAACGTCCAGCTGAGCACCGACCTATTTTACTCCAAAATGAGGCACCGTTAGGAAGAGGCTGTTTTCAAGGATAGCAGTGATGTCGCTGTGTGATCTATGAGGGTTTCAGCGTTTGCTTGGTAGAGGAGAGGCTGAGGAGAGAAGTAACAGGGCAGTACACATGGTTTTTTAGAGGGAAATCACCTCTGTCTGATGCATTACTTTGCTATTTCTCTAACGCTAACTGAAGATTGTGCCTCAGAAATAAAATATCTGGCATTTTCTCAGAATAAAAGCAAATCAAGTGATGAAACATTTCAAAGGATAGGAAAGTATTAGGAAAAAGTCCCAATTTAATAGATCAGCTCCCATGTTTTAGTCATACAGAGATATACTATGGGAGTGAACTATTCACTTACACTGGTCTTTGGGATTTTTTTTGTCAATTTACAGCCTGCCAGCATTTCAAAAGAGCTGGACCTCAGCTGGAATATGCAGTCGATAAAGTATCACATTAATATTTCATGAAAAATGATCTGGGGAATTTTAGCTGAAATCCATCGCTGTTAAAAACTACTAGTCATGTACAGTTCCTTGCACTTCTGGATCCATTAATATTTACAGGTATTTGCTGTGATTAAGCAAAGGGAAAGTCATACATTTTAATACATTTTATAGCTGTGAGTGACGTTATCAAGAATCAGCCATTAACACAATACAAACTGCAGTCAATTACAGTACACATTATATTTTCTTCATTTAAATTCTCAGTAGATGAGTAACATTATATTAAAGTGAAAAACATGCTGCTATCGTTTGAACATTTTTTATATCAGTGCCAATACATAGAGTTTCTTCAGTATGGAGGACCGAAACTGCCAAAATCAAATAAATTAAATTATTTTTTATGCAAAAGGGAAAATACAGAAATAAATACATTTATAAATTAATAAATAAAATGGGAACCTAAATAAACAGGGGAATTTATACAAAGGAAAATAAATACAAAAGCAAATTAAAACAGATATCAATTTGTGTCACATTTTATCAATTAATTAATGCCTACATTTATTTTTAATATCATTTTCTGTGCATTTAATGGCATATTAATTTTTTTAATTGAGTCATTTACTTTTGATTTTGGCAGTTTCGGTCCTCTATACTTCAGTACATTCATTTAGGAAATAAACACATTTTAATGCCTTTTCATTTAACAAAAAGTATCCAATACATCAGTGTTCAATAAAGAACTTTGCTAAAATAAAATATTGTCTAAAATTAGCAAAGTTTGCTGATTTACATACTGATTACATGAAAGGTCTGTGTGTTGACAGTATTGGTTGATGTTGCACAGACAAAATGTACCCACTTTTCAAATATGTACTCTCAAGGTCTATTGGTCCTCACAAAGGCAGTAGAAGTACAATCAGAATCAGTATAATGTATAAGTTAATCTCTTCGATAGGTTGAATATTGAGGTTACACTGACCCAGACTCACTTTGACTATTTTTATTGAAAATATTGAAATATAAATATTAAATAAACCTGAATGAATAATGATTAAATGTAAAATCATTTGACTGAGGTTTCCAATTGACATCTCTTCTCTCACACACCAAATCTCTACACATCATGATTATAATGATTAGCCTAATCTATCATTTCACTCCCCCTAATTTCACTCAGTCCTCTGTGTCCAATCAAGTTAAAGTGATTAACCGTTCCAAAAGTCATTCATTCCTCAGTCCCTGCCTGGTGCAGCAAATCTCAACTGCAATACACCTGTGCCATTAATTCACATTAATTTACTTTCAAATCACACTTGATGATTCATCTCTTGTAGTCAATAACACTGATAATCCAAGAGATATTTGGGGTTTCACTTTCATTCTCATGAACTTGATTCTCATATTTGAACTTTTAAGTTTTTAACTTTTAAAAATGCATTTTTTCAGGCACATTTAAATAATCAAACATTTTGAATTTCTTAGTTCAAGTAACCTTTAAGCCTTAAGACTTTAAGCAGCATGAAATCTATGAACCTTCAATCAGTGCTGTAAAATTGAATCTTTGACAACGCCACATGATGTCCCGCCTCACTCTACAGGTATTAACTCTTAAAGTAAAAAATAACTTTGTCATATTTGCTGAAACTGTCACTATATCCTGAGAGTAGTACAGGAGATAGATAATCTGTGAAAAAGTCAGGTTTCTCTGCCTGAACTACCACGCCTGAACGAAAACAACCAATCAGAGCCAGGGGCAGTCTCTAACGCAGCAGGAACCTGATTTTTTGACAGATTACATAATCTGTCAAAGTCTGTAGTCAGGATATAGTGACAGTGTCAGCAAATGTGACAAAAAGTTCTTTTTATAAAAGTTACCTACCGAACCTTTAAGAATCTTTTGTTTTCAGTTGGCATTCACTGCCAAACTAATGAGATTCAATAGACTGTTCAGTCTGAGGGAGATCTCTATTAAAATAGGCCTGAGTGACTGCAGGCTTTAAGAGCGGAGCAGCCTCACTACAGCCAATAATGGGAAGCAATTCAAACCAGGCTGAAACAGGACTGGGAGGAAGACGAGCACCAGCTGAATAAAACCTCTGGGAAGCTGTTCTGCTTCACAGGGCAATGTTCTGTATTTATGGACTCTTTTGTCCTATATATGGACTCTTACAACGAAGGGCCAAACATTTTGTTTTATATAGTTCACCTGTGTTTACAGGGGAGGTTTGCTGTGCATGCATTCCTCTCTTCACCACCGCCTCGCTTCACTTTCAGGCAGCTCAGCAGTTGGAAATCCCACAGCGCAGAGGAGATAATGAGAATGTTAAAGAAATAATCTTGGACTTTCTCATATACATTTGCTGTGCTGTTTAAGATTTTCCTAGAAAACGTCTTGCACACAGGAAGTGATGCGTTGTATGTCTCAGGCAGCAGCAACAAAAGGCTGTTTGGAATAAACAGACATAAACTGTGTTTAGTGTGAGCAGCGGTCATCATACATGATTATGATATTATTTGACAATTTGTGTGTTCCTAATCATCTTCAACACTACTTTTTTTGAACTCCAGCTTCAGGTCAGTCCTGTACTACGAGAACAAATAATACCTCTGTGCAGCGCCAGTGTATATAAGCTCTGACAAGACTGAACATTATTCTTCCATTGGTGAAATAAAATGGGTTAGAATTTGTTAATCGTCATCATCAGTGGTTGCCTGAACTGTGCTTAGCTCACCACTTCTCTTGCTAAATATCATTTTGGTGTTACTTTTCCAAATGCCTAAACTCTACCAGTCTGCAGGCATGCATTTCAAATAGCAAAATTTGAAATGTGACAGAGACAGGCACTTTGAATATCGGAGTGGAGTTCTTAAGGAAGCAGAATGCAGCAACAGGCTTATAGCAACAAACCACATCCAATGAGTCAGACAGGCATTCTCCTAGGTTCCTTGCAAGTTTCCTGAGACAGAAATGTATCCTGAATTTGTGCACAAGTTCCATTTATTTCAGTAAAGTCTGAGAAAACCTGAGACAGAAAAAAATGTACTTGTACCTGTGTTCTGAGTTTGCAATCACAGTGAAGCGCTAGAAGATGATGATCCTCTTTTCAACAGGTTCATTACTGCTGCAGTTTATTCAGTATACTACAAATCCTAGGCTTATTATTCAGAGCTGGTAACAAAACAAGTTAAACCTGAGTATCTATTCATAATCCAGTCAGAGTTAAGGTATGGGAGGAAAATTGCCAGTGGATTTAGCTCTTATATGTAAACCAACTCTCTTAACTTTCTCAGGGCCCTGAAATTATATATATATATATATATATATATATATATATATATATATATATAGATAGATAGATAGATAGATAGATAGATAGATAGATAGATAGATAGATAGATAGATAGATAGATAGATATCACAAAATAGGGGCTCCCAACAACATTTTTCATAGGGTCCACAAACAGCTCGAAACAGCCCTGCCCTCACTCCACTGTTATAGCCTTGATCTTTGCAGTCTACAGCTCCTAGGAGTCACATCCCAGATTGTGGGGAAATAAATAGTCAGTATTTTCTCTGTGTGAGCAGTGTGTAACATGGTTTGTCAATGATTTAATTTGAACCACCTGTGAAGAGGCAGTCGGCCTACATTTTTGTTGATGCTGTTGGCAGTTGAGCTTTCTGATACTGGGCTGCATCCAGAGAGTAAATCTAGTATAGGCCCTTGAAATGACAATGTTGGGATTGTCATTTCTGTTTGAGCTGCCATATTTGCAGGCCAAATAAAGCACAGCATCCAACTGTCTCTCTAATAATTCCGTTTTGAGCAGCTGCCTCTTTTTTTATTTTATTTTTTTGCCGTACTATCCCACATGCTTTAACAGCATTTCTGTTAGCTCATGTTAGCTCTTGTGTTTGGGAAATGTTTCAAAGTTTTTGATTTTCATCTTTGAAACTTTTATTCCCTCCCTGAAGGTAAAGACACCAAAGACTCTTTTACAAGCTTAAAAGCAAAAACACCCGGAGGATCACAACACAAAGCATCCTCACTCTCACTGTATGTCAGCCGGTTAGGCTTGTTTTGTATCGTTCTTCTTTTTTTCCAAATATCTAATACAACAAACTGCAAAATGCCCTACTGTCTTGTTTTTATCCTCTACATTTTCTTCTGAAAGTATTCTCAGCTGAGTTTCCTCCCTATCAGCATCTGTCAGATCATCAGGATGTGACCCAGGGTGGCGAGTACACGTGTGAGACATGTTCGAGAATCATAACTTGCCTTCTCCTTGGCACAGAAATCTGTCTCTGTGGTTGGAGAGTAAGGAACATGGATCCGCTCTGGCTCGTCTAAGCTCACTCAAACACCTTTCAGCTGAACATGAAATCAGATCTACTGCCATATTTCTTTGTATATAGCCGAGGCAATTTGCCACATATTTCACACACTTTTTTTTTTACACAAATATAAAAACAGCTGTTGGACTGAAAACATATATGAAAAGTGGATTTATTTGGAGGTTGCAATATGACTCAGAGAGAGGACTCAGAAGCAGAAAACACAAAAGTTTCTTTAGAGGGTTTTAATGACAAAAAGTCAAGCAAATCATGGACAAGGCAGAAGCAGAAACAGAGGGCAGGCCGAGGTAAAAAAATCCAAAAGGTCAGGCAGCGTTGGCAGAGGTACAGGCAGGGGCTAGGCAAAATCCTCATAGGCTAGAAAACAGATAAAAAAGTCATTACTAGGTCACAGAAACAGGGCTTGAACAAATGGCTTGGGAGCTTGGCATGAACACAAGACAATCTGTCAAAGGCTTGAGGGAGACTGAGGCTAAAGTAGGAATCCTGACTGGCTTGATTGTGCAGGTGATTGTTTGCAGGTGGTCACTATAGGGCAGGGAGCAAAGACACACCCACACACAGCAAAACCACTAGAGAGCAGGAGTACAAGGTCAGGCTGCGACACACAGAGCCAATCATACGTCACGCAAGTTTGCTGTCCACATTGTGGTCAAGCAAAGCCTCACTAGTAATTTCCTCGAGATGGACATCATACATAGCAAAGGCTGGACAGGTGATTGATAAGTGCTTTCCATCACTCAGAAATCAGCATGAAACCCTTCTTACATCTGATTGGACAAAATCAGACGCTGGATGTATTTTTCGGCGATGTGAATGGGATACAGCTGCATAGTCACGTTTTATTTCATACTTAAATACCTTCTTTAAACAGATGCCGTGCAGTCTGTCATACAGGTGTCTCTTGATTGCTTCAATTAACTTAACTGGATCAACATGTTACAAAGAACTGTGTGCCCTGAGGAAGGGAAAACGCATTGATAAACTAATATCTATTGAAAGAATCATGTTGTCTTCCTGAACCTTCTGTTTATATGCTATTTTTAATTAAATATACTTAAAGTTTAGTTATCTTCTAAACACTCCTCAGTGTTCGCTTCTAACAGCTGCAGGGCTCAATCCATTCTCAGCCAATGATTACCACAGCAAAACCTTTGAGATTTAATCTTCGAGAGATAGCAGTATGTTTTCTTTGCTAAATAGCAAAGTTCTTCAGTCTTAACGCCTTCCCTGCTTCCCTGATTATATTTTTCCTCTCCCTTTTCGAGTTGCTAGCTTGAAAGACTGACAGCTAGCATAGCAAAGGTTTAGGAGTCCTTGATCAAAGGGCTTTGTCAGTGTCACATTTCTGAATATAATAGCAGAATTCCTTTTCAAATAACATCACACAGTGCTACTGTGTGATGTTATTCACATATTGTGCACTGACACACATACTTTTGCCCTCACAAGTCACACAGAGAGGTATTAAGATTTTATGAAATATGTCGTTAAACAGACCTTTTCCATGACCTTTCTGCCTCCCAGTGCACCCAACCGACTCTTCTTGAAAGATGAAATTCTTCCTCAAGTGTATCATCATGATACCTGTTGAGGAAAGTGAGCATTACTGATTCATCTTTCCCTGCTCAGATTCAGTCACTACTCCTTAAGATGGTTATATATTGTAGCTAAATGTTTAAATTAAGATCATTCAGAGGAGAGTTTGCATGTGTGTGATGCTGAAGCTGATTTCTTAATTTTTTTAATTAATTTTGTAGCTTTGTGTGCAGATTAAAGTTTTTCTGTCACCTGTCTTATCATCATGTAGAAGTACACAGACACAAACACATTCACAAACATGAATTTCTGCATTTTTTGTGCACACTTTCATTAATGCATTTTCTTAAATACTCACAAAATATGATATACAACGGCAGGCTGTGAAATTATTCAAAAAATCACAAGCGTAAAGTCTTTACACAAGCTTCTTGTTCCAAGCTCTACCTGTTCTGCTCCTCAGGACCAGGTATGATGTGATATTAAGAGCTACCCTTTCTCGGATCTGTTCAGATCAGAGAGTCATCCAGACCATCTTGCAGGACCAGGTAAAGCTGAGATGAATGCAATGAAAATCAGATGTCCCAGCCATTCAAGGTGGTGAACAGGAGGTTTCTGGGTGCTGGACATCTCATAAGCTCATATGAATTCTCTCTGCACCCGGAGCAAAGGTGCCAATTTTCTGTGACATTTTGGCTTGATGAGTGACGGGGGAATGGCATGTTCCTGAGTTAATGAGATTTATCCAGAAAGGCCAATCTGCTGATAGAGTGGCATTTCTTCCCCTTTTGGGTTGATCATTTAGTGGCCAGAACAACAGACTTTCCCCACAGGCTAAACAAGAGGACAAGACTCCAACTTCACACCATTAAATCCATTACTGGAACCCTTTAGGAACGAGGGTTATTCATTTCATAGCTACAATAAAGAGCTGGTTCCTCTGTGTGCTGAAAACATGAGAGCTGACAACATGACGAGACTTAAAAAGAGGCACAGGCACATATGCCTCCCGTCACCTCGAGTGAGCGTGAAGAGATCTTGTGAAGAGAAAAACCAGGAAGAATCCACCAACTTCATTTTCTTTTTTGTCTCTTTAGAACAAAGTGTTTTCATTTGTAGGGAACTATAAGGAACAAATAGGATGTTTGGCAGTAGACGTTTGCTATCTAGGATGAAAACCTGGATTTGGATGACAATTGAAGGTTTTGGTGACGTCTCCTGTTACATAAAACCACAGTTTAAATGGTGGCTATATTTCAATATGAAACAGATCCTTATGCATTCAAATGCAGTCATTGAAATTGTGTTAAAAGGACTGTGATATGTCTAAAATCCTCTCACTTTTCAACAGTATTTAGTCTGGTTGGTAACTTAGGTGTCAAAACATCTTTTCACCTGTATGAGAGAAGGCGAAATAGAAGTTACGTGGACATAATATAGGTATGTGCATAACCCACTGCTGCTCGATTTTGCAGAGTAAATGAAAGAATGCAAACACAGTTACAGTGGAGAGAGTATAATTAAAAAACAATCATGTACGATACATCCGTCTAGCTTTGCGGTGGAGCTATCAATGGGTGAAATCTGACGCTGAACTATGAATCAAAACCTATGACGAAGCTATCTACTAGGGCTGGGACGGTAGGCTTATCTCCTGGTTTCATACTATCACAATACTTGGGTTCTTAAGGATTGTGATTCTACAAGGATTGTGATTTGATATTACAATTTATTTTTGTTTGTTTTTAACTAGACCATGGGAAAAAGTTTCATACACTTCTAGAGACTGTGTATCATGAGTCATATTTCCAAAAACAATACACATCACATCAGTCAGTCTTTTCATTTCAGCAGCATCATTGCATAGCCTACTGCATATAAAAATGGTGAATACAATATTATTAATATATTAATATCTATATCTATATATATACTGTATATTCATATATAAAAAATTGATTCATGAATAGAAAGAAAAATCACGATACTTAAAGTGAATCAATTTTTTTCTCCACCCCTAGTATCTATGACAGGACTGCAGTTAACCCCACTGGTTTGTCAGTGAATGTCCTCACAAGTATAGTATAGAAGTCCATCTGTGCGTGTGAGTGATTGTATGTGTGTATGAGATTCTGTGTTTTATTTATGTATGTGTGAGCTGTATTAGTGTGTTTTCTCTCTCTCTCTGTGTGTGTGTGTGTGTGTGTGTGTGTGTGTGTGTGTGTGCGTGCGCGCGCGTGTTACCCCCCTGACGGCAGACACTAATTCTTTCACTCTATAACCAACAGGCTTGAGGGTTCACTGGTCTCCACCAAGGACAAATGCTAATCAGATATTTGAGCAGATTAGCATACAAGCGTCAAGAATCTGTTTTCACACATTTTATACTTTCCAAAAAAATAACACTGCCAGCTACATATTTATATATTTATATATTTAGAATCCCTGAGCTTCAAACTCATAGAAAGGCAACAAGTGAAGTTGCAGTGACTGTGGTCAGTTTTACTTTCTTATATGTTTGCTCCTTTTTCTAGATTTAATCCTGGAAAGAAAACAAAGGTGAAAACAAGCTGCTAAACACAATCCATCACAAACACATTTATTGCATGAGATTTGACCCCAAAAAAAGTATCTACAGCACATCCTCATGATGAATTTCTTTAAAGTGTTGTTTTGCTTCCCAAGAAATTGGGGTTGTGATTTATTGGATAGTAGAACCTGTTAAACCTACAATGTATGGGACTAAATAAATATCGCAAATCTCCACAGCGTCTGCCATCTGTTATTGTTAGTGTGTGTGTGTGTGTCTGAGGTTAAGGAGGTGTTGTGATTTTACACCCTCACAGAAGCTTGTTCCCATGTCAACGCTAAGTTTTTGCCTCCTCTGGTGATTATTAAGTTCCCCACCTCCAGTCATCGGTCTCAACATGTTTTCTCCACAATCATCTCTCTCTCTCTCTCTCTCTCTCTCTCTCTCTCTCTCTCTCTGTCGCTTTCCCTTTAAGTGTGTGTGTATGAGTATGTGTGCTCATAAGTACAGTGTCTATTTTTGTAAATGGCAATCATTTTATTCATCCATTTATTTCTAAAAGCGTAGGAACTTTTGTCACTGAAAACCATGTCCTCCGGTGTGACACCGTATCTTGATTTTTAATTGGGAAATTCCACAGACAACTTTATTTAGTTGAAGGACCCCATTCAGTGTCACACTACTAAAGCCCCCTGTGAAGGCCATGGCAGGTGCACATGGTCAAGCTTTTTGTCTCAAAACTGTTCAAATATTTAACTTTTTTCGACCACTATAAAAGTGTTAAGTTTTGTCGTCCTTTGGTGCAACACCCCTAAATTATTTTTTTAATTAAAAACTATGTTAAACTACATAATTATGGATAATTATGCATATGTGTCTTGCTAACTGCTAATGACAGGTTAGTTAGGAATAGCGAGGTCATTAACCGACACAAACAGGCACAA
The DNA here is from genome assembly GCA_005408345.1 of Macquaria australasica. Taxonomy (NCBI): domain Eukaryota; kingdom Metazoa; phylum Chordata; class Actinopteri; order Centrarchiformes; family Percichthyidae; genus Macquaria; species Macquaria australasica. The sequence goes on from SEMN01001033.1 coordinate 106,324, forward strand.
ACATCCTTTGGTGTGACAGAAAATGTCCAGTGTGACACCTGGACCATCACACAAGAGGACAAGGTTCAAGAACCAGAGCTGATCTGGTGGAAAGAGGGCATTAGAGAGTTTCTGGATTCATTATTTCAGTACTTTTGTGGATATTCATGGTCCCCAGAGGATGATTCACCTTATTGGTACTGTAAACCTGTAGCACCACGATCAATCGGCAAATATCCACATAGACAATGTGCACAAGAAATCAATCAGTTAGATTAACTTTTAATTTACAAAGCACATTCATGTTCCCCAGAGGATGAACCATTTCTGTTCTGGACATAAGATTCTCTGTTTTAAATCACTGTAAACTGAATACCTTTGGGTTTTGGACCGTTATTCAGAGACGACACAAGACATCTGTCATCTTAGACTCTGACAAACTGTGACAGACATGTTGTTTTACACTGTAAAGGAGGACAAGCAGCCGTCATGTCAGTGCAGTGAGGTGGTAAATATGCAGGTATGAGAAGGACGAGCGTCCGTTAACCAAACAGTCGCCCTGTTGTCCGGAGTCGGTGTTTGAGCCGCAGCTGATGTTACGTAACAGGAAAGAAAAGAGGGAGCGTTACAGCATCAGCCATGTGGAGACTAATGAGAGAGAAGCTGGCAGGTCAGAGTCGGACCTCCACCAGCAGCTTTCAGAACAACAAGCCCACTGCTCCAGTTTAAAACCCAGAACCCAGACCTGAACCAGGACCCGGCTGCTGCCAGGAGGCCTCGGTGGGTCGAGGTTCACTTCCCTCCAAACCTCCACACACATCATATTATCACTATTATCACACTACAACAGTGTCTTCTTTTAAAGACTAAAAACTGTTTTAGCAAGCGTTTAGTTAGGTTTAAAGTGTGTGGTTAATCATTATTATTATTATTATTATTATTATTATTCCCTTTTTAATAATAATGATAATATTTTCTTATTTTATACAGTATGTTTTGTCGCGTATGATCTTTGCCCATTTTGCTTCTTATTTTGAAGCACATTGAGTTTATGCCTAACGTGAATAGGGTGTGTATCGTTAAGATTTTAACTACTACTCTTACAGATACTGCTTATCGATCCGGTACTTTAACGGTACTCTTATCGGTTCTTTTTGTTATGTTTAAAAGAAAAAAACAATGTGTTTAATTCAGAAAGTTATTGATTAAGACTTTTTTAAAACAAGTTTTAACAAGTTTATGTAGCCTAAATAAATAGTAAATATATTTCTTACTTTCTCCAATACTGATAGCAGAACTGATAACGTCGGAGCTTATCGATACTGTGTTCTTTAATAATTTAGCTCCATCTCTACGTATGAAATGTGTTATATAAATAAACTTGACTAGTATCTGTGATGAGTCCACTTCAGTCTGGAACCGTGAGCTCAGAGAATAAATATTATTAGACCTCCACTCTGATCTTATTTCTAATAATAAAACTACTAGAATGAAATAGTCGTCTTAAAGGCAGGAAATGGATCAATCAGTGGAAGAAATACTGGCTTTGCAAAATAAAAGTGTTTTCTCAGTATTATTTAGTTGTTGACACCTGCTGTTCACCTCGAGACGGATCCACCATCCTCCACAGAAATCATTAAGGTGATGTTATAAATAATTAATTATAGAGACTTTTTGGAATAGAATAATATCTGCAGGTCTTTACCTCAGTTTCCATAGGGCTGTAGCCAACGATTATTTTAATTATCAATTCATCTTTTCTCAATTAATCGATTTCGTTCTCCATTAACTATCATCATGTATTTTAAAATCAATTCAGCTGAAGCTCTCTGGCTCATTCATGTCCATTCTTTCAGCCTGATCTTTGTAAACTAATGTTTCTAAAAGGGAATGTCAGATCTGATCACATCCAGTAGATCAAACCTGTGCTTTCTCGTGCAGTTTAACACCAAGACTTTCCAGGAACTCTGAAAACCAGTCTTGTTCCAGCTGGATGAACCTGGTTCTGGACCCTCCTCAGAAACTTTGACCTAGAAGGGTGCAAATGTGTGAGGTGGAAAAAACTTGCACCACCAGTTTTGGGGATTATTGAGACTGTACGAGTTTGTTCGAGCAGGTAGAACGATCCATGTTTACGTTTCCCTGACAGCGACCTCTAGTGGCCACGTGAATAACGACTGATGTCACAGATAACGGAGGAAGCAGCGTGATGTTGGCGCTCTGATAAACTTCTTATGGAGGAGGTTGGACACGTAACTTTGACACAGGATTCTTCTGTTTTCATCCTGTCTCCAACAGTCTTTCTCTAACCTGAACCGAGCAGCTCTAGTTGGCTAAACGTAACCAAACTTTATCAGCAGATGATAAAACACACGTTTTTACAAGCGAAAGTTGGAGCACTTTTTGTTTTTTGTTATTGATACTGAAGTAAAGGATTTGAGCACTTTGTCCACCACTGGTTTGAACTGAAACCTGAAACCAGGTGATGTTCTCTCACTTCCTGTTTCCATGTCTCGTTTTCTGAACCAAATGTTGTGAGATTCTGACAGAAGACAGGATGTCACTTTAGTTGAACATTTGTCTTTGTTTTTCATATCATTAAAAAACCCCAGTGGTTCTCACTCTGAGGGTCGGGATTCCCCAAGAGGACGCAAAGTAAATCTGAAGTGTTACTTGCTGTTACACCAACTTTATGTTTTCAGCCTCCCAGCTGTGTGCTCTAATGGACCTTTTTCACAGCAGACATTTTGGCCTGTCATAGCAGGTAAAGCATCACCTGTGCTTTTAACTGATAACATTAAAACCGACTGCATTCCATTTAGGTGAGCCAGTTGCTGATGATGTGTGCTCACTGTCATGGTTTACTGGGACACTACATGGAACTGAGCCATCGTTAACAACATTTGTTCCACCTGTTCGTTTCCTGTCAAACTGTCCGCTGTGGAAAAAGGCTGGTCGATGTTTGTCAGGCTGCTGTAGGAGTAGTTGCTGCCTTCAGATGGAACTCGTGAGCTCGTGGTTACGACATGGGAAGTCATGTACACGATATGTTCGGTGTTCAAGTGATAAATCGTGAGAACGCCTTCTTTCCAAGAAATGTTTCCAAGACATGTTATAAAATTACGAAGAAAAACTCTATATGACTAAAGTTACAATACATTACCATACTTACTTACCTCCGCCCTTTCTGAAAACGTCAGCAAACACGTCACAACTCATGAACTTGGAGCTTTCAGAAAATTTCCACTCCCGAGGTCGTGAATACCAAAAGAGAGCGTTGGTATTAACTCTTCTCGTAAACACGGTAAACACGACCCCATTTGAAGGCACCAAAAGTCTCTATCAGTCCTTCAGGCTGTATGTTAGATTATCAAACTGATCAGATATTTGATAAAATGCAGGTAAATTTAATCACAAGCAGCAGATGTTAATATACACATTCCCACTTCCTGTGTAGACAAGAAGTTAAAAGACAAAATAATGGCACTGGAGCACTTCCAGGTCAATAGGCTATAAAATAATCAAGGTTAGTGTCATGCTCTGGCTGTCCCTCCTGAGCACCTCTCTCCCCGCCCCTGTGTGCCTTCCCCTGGTGTAATTACCCTGATGTCTCTCACCTGTGTCTTGTTAGCGTCCTCCACCTGTGTATTTAGTCTCTGTGCTCCCATGTCTGTTTGCCAGTTCGTCTTGTCCCATTGTCCAAGCGTGCTAGCTCTTTCTACAACAGCTAAGTAGTTTTTCCCCGTGTTCTTGTGTTTTTGGGATTTCCTTTGTTACTTTGTTGGCATTTTTTCCATAGTCTTTTTGCTCCTTCCTAGTGAAGTGATTTTTTGTTTTCTGAGTCTGATTTTGGTTTCCAACTTTGATTTTTGCCTTTTGCCCTTTTTTGGCAATAAAATCTTATCTTTTTGTACTCCTGTGTCTGGGGTCTGCATCCTTGAGTCCGTGCTCGTCGTGATAGTTAGGTGTAAACTCCAGCTAACTCATGATGGGAACTGTAGTTCCAAAACTCAGAACATCTTTATCTCAAATGAAAATGAGAAAAAGAAAATCAAGGGAAGTGACCATGAAAACTAACTTTTTTTGTTTGTGTGTTTCACATCATCAATACATTTCTTGACATCACTCAGACTCAGAATGTCTCGTCAATATGGTTCTTATATCCCTGCAACACTGACACTCATGTCTATTCATTCATATACAGATATTTACTGTGTGTTGAAAACCTGGGAACATACAGGCAAGAACATCAAAGCTATTTCAAATTACTTAAAACCTTTTCTTTTCATAAAACAGCCCCGGAACATGTATAGCACATGGCAAGTGACGGTATTTCTGACGTATTCTGACAAATACATGAGCCTGTAAATGAGCCTGTAAAAAAGTCTCAAACTGAGAAAAGAGAAATGAGAAAGATCTAGAGCAGCTGGGAAATATGATTAAATAAAAAGGTTAGGATGATTATTATTTGCAGTCCCAAATTCAGATGTTTGTGGGCTGCAGGAGTTTCTCAAAACAAAAACAAAACAAAAAAAAAGGCAAAATCTGCTCGTCCTGACATCTGAAACAGATCTGCGTTAGAGAGGAGTCACAGGTGATTACAGGTACGTTTTAGTCCTGGAGTTTAGAGTTTATATGACAGAAGTGACTGAATGAACCATATGCTGTTAAAGTGTGACTCACCGCTGACTGGCAGTCACTTAACTCACTGTACCCTCATTTCCTCCAGTTTATGAGCAGATTGTACAGTTTAAACAGCAGGAGAGAAACCGCTCATTTAAAACAGGATGGTAAAAACACAGTCGTCATCCCTTCTGTGAATCACTGTCGCTTTGGCACGAGGAGTTGGACGTACAGATGTTAGAGCAAAAAACTCTGGAAAATAGCTGGTTGGCGGTCACTCAAGATGTCAGCCTTAATGTTTTGTCGAGAAGTAAAACTCAAGAACAAATATTAGATTTTAAAAGAACTATACAAGTGGTTTTGCACATTTTATCTCTCATTCTACAAAATGCATATTTAGATTTAAGATAGCTCATTTATAGTACAAGTACCAAGGTGTAGTAGGCTAAATAATATCTGCACAAGTTCAATAAAAATATTGATTGTCTCAATGATTCTTCTTGTCAATAAATCTCACGTTCAGACTCAGAGCAGCAGTGAGTGTTTCTGCTAACAGGTTCTGTGTGTATCACAGCCTGATGTATAAAACTATTAAACTCATCAGTGAGCCTCACTGTTGTTCCTTCATCACCATCAACACAGACACCGTCCTGCTGCCCCAAATACTGACTAGAGCACCAAATGTGGATTCATCCGCCACTGAAAATAGTCCCCAACAAATGCACTATTTCCTCCTGTTTGTTTGATAAAAGCTACAGTGAGCAGCTGTTTGAGGAAATTACTGAGCCTCTTTAAACATGAAACTATATATGTGTGACGTCTTCAGTAGGAACCAGTGAGCCACAGACAGGAAGTCAGACGCTATTGAGAGATGGACTGACATGTTGGTTTGAGTCTAAACATGAGATCTGTTGACAATAAGAAAATGAAGAATAACACTGGACTTACTCTAAACAGACGCTTCATATTATGCCTCATATTTGCCTTTGAATCTTTAAGTCTTGTTAACGTTAATGTTGGAGTTCCTCAGGGAACCCTCTTAGGTTCCTCCATCGTTTCAGCGCGTGGAACAGAGATGCTCCAGTCAGGCTTTTTAGGGCTCGTCAATAAAAGTAGGTTAACGTGTGATTTATCTGAGAATCACGTGATTAACATGTGAATGTATCACATATTAAACACAGTTCACATTTGACAAAACGATCTCACCTCAAGGTCCAGTTAGTGGCTGTTCTGGAGCTTTTGATCATATCACACGATCTTCATCAGCAGCTAGATTTTTGCCCACTTGTCACAAAATTGCAGATGTTAAAATTTCCATTTCTCTGAGCATTTTGTGGTCTACTTCTCCACATGTTGAGTTTGAAGCTTCACATTTTTGTTCATCACATGTGAAAGATTCACATATTGGCACATGTGGTTCTCATCGATGTCTCACATATCAACTGTAAAACATCACATCAATCATCAGTTCCACATGTGCCTTTCTACAAGTGCCTGCTCATAAACGTTTTTGCCAAATGCATGACTTATTAAACCCAACAAAGCCACCACTTTGCTTCACGTTAAGGTGTTTTTCATGCAGTTGCACTCATTTGAAATATTAATTTATTTCTCAAAAACAACCCGTGATTCATTGGGTCTTGTTTTTTTTTTTTTATATTACATCTACATTCAGGACCGGTCTCCTCACCTGTACTATACACAAAGCTTTGGTGTTTGTGTCTCAACTGTCAAACAGCAACAGAAAAAAAAACTAAAGCTGTTCTTTGTTTAAAAATGAATTCATCTTCAGACAGGCTGCAACCTGTTACCTCCTCAATTTGTACTTGGATTATTAGAAAAATACAGAAGCAACAGCCTCATAAAGCCACACTGTTTTTTTTAATTTATTATAAAGTACTTATTAACGGTATTACGTAAGGATATGCACATTTTAAATAACCACCAACTCGTAACATGCATTTGACGTTTATTGTTGTTCTAGATATTTTCTGCCAAGTAGAAATACTTTTATAATGTGCTCAAAAAAAGTGAATATGACCCTTATTAGGTTTATGACACTTTTCAGGACTGAAGCCTGCAGACATGAGATCCAAACTGAAGACGTCATTAAAACTGAATGAATGTTTGGGCGTGTGTCTACATGTCGATGATGTAATTGACCGGTTCAAATTAAATTATAGTCAGAAACACTTCCTGAACGTTGATCTGCAGATTTAGATCTGTGTGTGTCGTACATATTAACACTTCAACTCCTGAAGAGACAGACAGACATGAAATAGATGCATAGATGGTGTTTATAATGAACCTACCACCAAGGTTTGAAAAAATCCTAAAACATAATATATTTAAGCAGATCAAATAACATTTCTAATAAAGTTTTTATTAAATAACAGAACTAATGACATTTCAGTGATAACACCTTCAGCACAGACTAAAATATTAATCTCACTGGCAACATTTTACTTTATATATATATATATTACAGTGTTTAATTATAATCATTCAATAAGTGATACATTTATAAAAGTTATAGTAGAGTTATAGTATGTATACACTCATTTTTCTATGTGTACTGAGCATCTTGAGCATGACAGTGTTTTTGGGGATGAAGGTTTGAGGTCCTTAATCTTATCTACTTTTAGCAGAGATGTCTCAAATACTAAAACTCCTGAATAAACTGATCATCTAAGAGGTCATTACAGAGCAGAGTCTCAAAAATTGATTTTTCCGGTGATAATTTGTGCTCATGAAAACCATGGGGGCTCCGTAGCTTTGATCACCCTCCAAAAATACTTTCTTTGCCACATTTGAGGAATATTAATGATTTTAACGCACATTATATTTGTACTTGTCATTCACCTTAGAAATCTCTACGTTCATATTATTCAAACATAAACAAACTGGTATCCAATCACAACAACAAGATCAGAGGACAGAATGAAATAGAACATTATCATTTGGAGCAAAGATGAAAGGAATAGAATCCATGATGCCATCGTGGATTCTATTGGAATGTTGGGGATCTATAAATAGAGCCACATTTGGTCCAGACCCACATTTCACTGTGACAACGGAAGGTGCACATAGTAAAAGAAAACAAACAGGACAGAGGACAACAAACACTGAGCTGGAAGACATGGAAGACACCATGGAGCTGGAACATTCAGTTAATTTCTACCTCAGTTCCCTGGAAGAACAAGTAAGGTGTGAGCTGAAGGACAGCGAGGCCAGGCTCACCCAAAGTAGATCTGAGGGGAGAGTCCATCTGGAAATCCAAGAGGACTTGCTGGCTAACTTTCTGGATGAGCTCCAAGAAAAGAAAGAGGACAAGGCGTGGAGGCGTGAGAAAGCGCTGATGCAGAAGGAGATCTGTAGCCTGAAAGCCCGGCTGAATGAGGCTCAGGCTAAACACGTCTGCTCTTCAGAGATGGATATCAAGAATCTGAAATCCCAGCTGAGAAAGATCAGCATGAGAAGTCAGAATGATCTGGAGCAGCAGACGACCAACATCAAGGACCTTCAAGTCAGGTTGGAGCAGATGAAGAAAGAGATTGAGACCCTTCAAGATGAAGTGGAGGCAACAAAGACGAAGCTCCGTGCTGAAAAGCAGTTACGTGCAGTGGCTGAAAACAACCTTAACACGACCACTCACTGCCTGAAGTTGCAGCTTTTAGACAAAGAAATTGCAGAGTTTGAGGCTCGCTCAAAAACAGAACAGCTGGAGAAAGATCTTGCATTTGAGAGGGCCAAAGCTCAGAAGATGCAGAAGAAGTTCAGCAAGATGGAGGAAGCTCTCCTAAAACAGAAGGAGGAGGCTAAGACAACTGTGGAACGATGCCAGGCATCCCATCAAGCCCAGCTGGAGGAACACAGAATGGAGATCAGCAAGATCACAACTGACCTGAAAAAGGCAGTGGGTCTGCTGGAGACTGAGCGCCTCCGCTTGCAGCAGGAGAAAACCTCCCTCCAGGAGTCCAGAGCCTCCTGTCTGGCTCAACTGGACAAGCACAAACATGAGAACATTAAGCTCATGGCTGCTCTGAAGGAGGCTGAGCAGCGGCTGAAGATTACACATCAGCAGTGGCAGGAGAACAAGTCTTCATTCCTGAAAGATATGGAAAAATCCCAGGCAGTCAATCTCGCCCTGCTGGAGATGGAGAAACAGGAGAACAACGACCTCGTGGCTGCTCTGAGGAAGATCGAGTATCAGGTAGAGAGTGAGCGTCTCCAATGGCAGCAGGAGAAAACCTCCCTGCTGGAGGACATGGAGAAATCAAGAACCTCCTATGCGGTCCAGCTTGACGAGCAGAAACGTGAGAACAACAACCTCGTGGCTGCTCTGAAGGAGGCTGAGCAGCAGTTGGAGAGTCATCCAGAGTCGCAGGAGGACAAGTCTTCCCCCCTTCAGGCCACAAGGGGCATCGAGGAGACTCTGCAGGAGGAGCAGGAGCCAGCGAAGAAAGAGGGGTCCATCAAGTTCCAGCTGGAAGATCTCGACTGCCAGATCCCTAAAAAGAAAAAGAAGAAGTGGTACAGAAAACTCATTCCACGCTCAAGAAAATAAAATACACACACACACACACACACACACACACACACACGCATTTGTACTTGTATACTTGTGAGGATTAATCAGTCAACACAGTCTTAACCCCCAAACAGCACTTTGAAGAGGGCTGTTTGAGGGTTAAGACGTGATTTTACACTTGGAAAGTGAGGCTAAAACGTCTTCACTTTACTGGTGTAACACTGAAACTGGTCCTCACAAAGATATAAATACTAATGCGCGCGCACACACACACACACACACACACACACACACACACACTCAGCCGTCCGAGGAGAGGGGATCTCTCTTTGAATTGCCTTTCCCGAGGTTCCTTCCCATGCCCCTGAGGTTGTTTGAAGGTTTGTGGGGAGTTTTTCCTCGTCTTCTTAGAGAGCTCGGGCTGGGCACCTGTTGCTGGTCTGAAACACCTTCAGCTACACAAACAATCTCCTCTTCATTTCAGCATTAAAAATCTAATTAAAAAAAAAAAAAAAAAAAAAAAAAGTCATATTTGTTGGTCAATTGTTGTTGAGAGATTTTTAGTTGGGTTGTTGACGTGACATGGCATTTTCACTGTCACACAAGATAAAAATGAATATAATTATTGTCATCGTTTAAAATGCAGTAAATGGTTAAATATTTCTTTGTTTTACATGGACCTGTTATAAAAACTGCTTTGTTGTCCAATTTTTTACATTTCTGAGTCAAATCTCATAATTGTCCTATGGTGTGACTGTCTCAAGCATAGTTCAATAAATTACAACTATCATAAATTAAAAATAAAAGCATAAAAATGTTGATAAATACCTCAGGCATAATTTTACATGTGTATGCTCTTGTATTTTTACATTGATGGAAACCAAGCGCCCTAACTAGGACATCAGGGTGAGGAAGTGGAAGTGGATACTTAACTATATATAACTATCTTTGTTTATATGCCTGTATGACCACATTAAATTGAATGCAACACTTTCAGGCACTTTCTCTGGAGGCAAAGTTTCTGGGAAAATATAAGAAATTTAAAGCTGAAGAAAAAACTGTAATTAGATAAACCAAATTACAAGGAATGCACTGACCATCACAAACTGATTTTAACAGTGGAAACAGGAACTGAGATGTACAGTGAGACAGAACAAAGTGGGGCAATAAGCAAACAATAAGCAAAGCTTTAAAAGGACAGGAACATCTGTGCAGAGTCAACAGCTGAAAAGTGGATTTGTGGTTTTTCACAACAGGGTTAGAATTAGGTTAGGTTTGTCCCCCTGTATCACATGCACAGAAATTATTACTGCCATTTTCACACTGAACATAAGAAAGTTCAACCCCTAGAAATTACGTTTATATACAACTTATTTGAAACAGCATATACGTTATGAGGGAAACGCAACGCTGTTCAGATTTCATTTTAATGAGGAAATGTTGTTAATTAACTTATGTGGCATATTTCATTTGTTTTCCACCATTGTATATTGCAATACAATATCCACATATTGTGACTACAGCATTGCTAAACTTTTTTATGGTTATGTTTAGGGTCTCACTGCACGTGGTTATAGTTAGGGAAAGATTGTGGTCTGGTTTAATAGAAATAAAAAGTCTGCAGTGACTTGAATCTCGAGACGCAATTGTTGTTCATTAACATTTAACTGAAACTACAATCTTTTCCTAACCTTAACCAAAGTGCTTTTGTTGCCTGAATCTAACCACAGGCAGGAATCAGGATGTAAACCCCAGACTCTGGTGTCACAGTCCTGCACTTTGTACACCCACCATCCACCCAGACCACCTCCCTGAGACTCCAGTGTGGTAGATAAATGTAGCTTCATTCACTCAAAACAGCGTTGCCTCTGAACATAATCCAGCCAGCAATTACATTTAGGCAAGGTTGGAAAGTTTACATACAGTTTGATTCCACATGTTTCTGTCAGATTTTTGTAACAGCCCACCAGTTATTGATCATGAGGATGGTAACACTCCCTTTGCTTTACAGAAAACAAAAAACACAACAAATATAAAAATGGAGGAGAGAAGAGTTTTCTGTAAATTGGAAACCAGTCTGCTTTATTTTCTTTGGAAGTGAAGTCGTGTTTTATCCATCCAACCTTTACTAATCTTACACAACAGGCCCTGGCAATCACAGCCACCAGAATCAGTCTGGGAAATCACTGAGCAGTCAATCAACAGCACCAATCACAGGCAAGGTGAGTTTAATCAGGCTGGAAAAATCAACTTGCTCCATGTATGGCATGTTAACGGCTTCGAGGAGAGGCAGCGCCGCTTAAGTGAAGCTATTTTAGAGCAGATTAGTTTAGGACTGATTAGCTGGTTCTGCTTTACCACACTGCTGCTGCCAAGCAGAAAGCTCCTGGCAGCCTCTGTGTGTGTTTTAGGTAAAGCTCATTTCATTTTCCCCTGCAAAGAATTTCTTTTGGAATAATAAAATGAGTGAAATTTGTGAAATGTAAGTGATTTTATTTAGTAAACATTTAGTGCAAAAATATGGGGGAAAGTCAGGTTATAAAGATATCATTTGCAGTGCATACATACGTATATACTTTGTCCATTTAGTGTTTTTACCTCCACCCCAGCATCCACCTGTGGGCCCTGAGTCTACCTTTTCCGAGGTGGGGAGTTAGTATCGTCGCTCCCCACTTCCTGCTGCGCTGAGCTTGGTGTTTCCTTGGTGCGCGACGAGGTTGGAGTCTAGACTAGACCGAGTCTAAAATGATGAATGCCTCATTTTGAAATCGCCATCATTATTTCATGAACAGTCACTGACAAACATTTCTCAAACACTTAACCCCACAGTCTCACCATAGAGTCCTCATGACCGCCTCTTCTGCTCCTTGTAGGCTTTAAATCCTTTTTAATAAAATGCACTTTCATCAATGGGATTTAATCGGAAACTGAATAGCTTCCATTCAGGTTGCTCAGGCTTAGTGCAGAGGACAGAGCTGCTTCACGCCTTTGTGACTTTAAACTGCTCAGAATAAAGAATTCATGATTATTTCTAAGGGCCCTGTGAAAGGTTTTCAACGACCCGAAGCACAATAACCTTTTGTAGAGTATCTGTTCAGGCTGAGGGCAAGATGATTAGATAAAACCTGGCACTTCTGCAAAGCACAGGGTGCAATAATGGAGGGCCTATTAAAACTATAATTAGGGGAATTAATGGCAGCTAATGAAACCACAGTGGCACTAAAATGCTGAATAATATACAGTGTTTTAAAGGTTCAGAAAACAGGAATATGTGGAGTTCCCAGTGTGCAACAGCTCAGTCCTCCATCAAACTTCAGCATCTTAGACAGCGACTGCTCCCTCAGAGAGAAAATCCAACCACTTTCATTTAAGATTCAATGAAAGTCTCTGAAATTCAGGTGGACATGAATTATTTGAAGGTTCTGTTGCTCCAGCATGAATGAAATTGCATTGATTGTACACGCTACGTCTTGCCATGACAGTCAGGTTGGGCATCATTTAAATTTAGATTTTGATTCTGCTCATTGACTCCACTTCTTATTAAATCCTGATTCAAATTCTAGTTAAATTTTTCAAATATGAAAAGAAACCAAAATATTTGAAAAGCTAAAAACAGCAGTGTTTTTCCTAATGGTGTGTTCACACCAAAAGCGAATTACATTGCAAATGCAAAGACAAATAGACGCAAATTTGGTTAGCACTGATCGATCTGAACTCCATTCAGAAAATAAGCATTTTCAAAAGTTATTTGCTTGTCGTCTTGTGGACAGACCTGACAAAGCATGAATTCAGAGTTTTTACAAATCTGCATCATGATGTAGTTATTTCGGCATCCTTTTGATTCGTTTTTGCAATTAAATCACAGCAAAATCTGTAGTAGTAAATCCTGGCACAGATCAAACTGGACACTGGTCAGCCTCAAGTACAGCTTGAAGCGGCAGTCATCCAGACGCAAAAATCTCTATATTCTCTGTCTTTGCATGCAAAGTTTGAAAGTTTTCTGTTTAAAACTTGCTTTTACTTGTGTTTGATGTTCTCGCATTAGCTGGTTTCTGTAGCACTTCAAAAACTTTGTGGTCAGTTTACTTTGTTCGTGACAGCCTGTCACCATCTGTATGTAAGATGAAATATCAACATAATGACACATTATGTTAGTAATTTATTTTTAAGTTGTGCTTTCACACCACCGTAATGCACACTTTTATTTCCAGTGACTACTTGACGGCAGAGGATGCAGAGATGTGCTCATGCAGTACGCAGCAGGCGGAGTGCTGTCATGCTGGTATTTCTGTAAACAAACTCAGCACTGCTGCTCCATCCAGGTCAGCTTCCCCTCTGTAACTTTATGCACACATTTTAAAAACTCCATTCAATAATGAGAAGATTTAGCGGAAATCAAGGTGTGCTGGGTCTTTTTACACCAATCACGACCTTATACTGGTTTTGACAGAACATCATCGTAATGAGGTAAGACTGGATGATTATTTTGCATATAAGCATCCTAATTCCTCCCTGAGCCTCAGAGATGGAGACTCTCCTGTGGAAGGTGCGGATCTTGGCCACGGATCAAACGGATAAAAGACTATTTTTTGGATGCTGAACATCAAATTATTGCTGAAATTGTTAAACGTGCCATTTTTAACACCAGTATACAGACTCATTGTTAAGTAAGTTGTGATATGTTGGTGCAATTACTCTAAACAAATCAAACTGTGGTTTGGCACATTTGCATAAATATAACTCTTCCCTCCTGAGAAGAGGGTGACACCTTTGTTTTTCTCCTTCATCTCTCTGTTGTTCTGTGCTGTAAAACAATACAACTGATTTTATGTGAATGAAGCAGGATGCAGCGTAGAGGTCAACAGAAGCTCCTGTCTTGTTGTGGATGGACATATTTGTTGTTGGTCATTATTACAGTGTCTTCAATCAATAGTTCGACATTTTTTGAAACACACTTATTCGCTTTCTTGCTGAGAGTTAGATGAGAAAATTGATACCACTCTCATGTCTGTACGGTAAATACAGAATGTAGCTAGAGCTAGCAGCAGATTAGCTTAGCTTAGCTTAGCATAAAGACTGGAAACGGGGGGAAACAGCTAGCCTGGCTCTGTCCAAAGGTAACAAAACCTCACAAATTAACACATCATATCTCAAATGAAGCGTAAAAATGATAATTTGCTGTTTTACAGGGGTTATGTGCTGGACTACTTCTTGGCTGGGAGCAGTTGCTAGGCAACCGGTGGAGACTACAGGAAGTTACTGGTCCTGTGAGTCCGACTTTCATGTATGAAACCAGACTTCGCGCCCCGTCATTGACCTGCAATTATTGTTTGCATTTTTATTAACCCATAACCACGATCTTCCCTAATCTTAACCACATTTAGTGGCCTTACCCTAACCATATCTTAACCACTGATTTTCCAAAAAAATAATAAAATGAATGGGGTTTTTTCTGCACAACGTGGACATTTCTGCTCTTTTGATGACATTTCAATGCTGAATTTTTCTGAAACAAAAGGGGTGAAAAAAGGCTGGGAATGCTTTATTTCTAACAACAAAGAGCCAGCCAAAGGACCAGCTCTCCTCCCAAACAGATGGCTGCTCTTCACACACTGCCAGCCAAACACACAGAGGCAGACAAGGGCAAAGTGGAGAGAGATCCAGGCCAAAGTGTCCAGCAACCAGACTGACACTAGTGGGATTAGGATGTTTATGGTTTTAGGTTTGTACGCTTGTGGAAGAGTGTACCTGCCTATATGTGTCGTCCTCTTAATCCATACTGTCTGAAATGTAAACTCAGCACCTGACTCACAGCCGTTGAAAAATGCTAAGCTGGGAACATGCAACAGTGAACCCTTTCGTGTGCATATATATATATATTTAATAGAATATGAAATATTGAATTTAATGAGGAAACCCAGCCAGCACTGAAAAGAGAGGCTCCACGCGGGCAGTCCAGTTAGTTCAAGGATGAAGGGTGCAACTTTACATGATGCAAATTCAAGAATTTTAATAACGTATCATCCTGACCTGCGGAGTTGTGTTTTTCTTTTCCTCTGGTTGTTATTTCTTGCAGCTGGAAGTGCTGCAATCGCAAGTTTTTCCACTCAGCAGCACACCTGGCTGTTTACATTAGTTCTGCTTCTTGCAGCAGTGTTTGTCATAAATAATTGTCCTGGTATTTCTGTGCATTTAAATTAAATCTTACTGTCATCAAACATATATTTGGTAATGTAATGTAATATTTTACTCGTCTGCTTCTACTCAACTTCATGCTCTCAGGGGGTTGGAGCCTCTCCCAGCATGCACTGGTACATCCTGGACAAGTTGCCAGTCTGTTATACGACCACATCAAATAATGTACCATTACGGCACCTTTCTTGTCTGTTCTTGAGCACTTCCAAGATGTAATATTGCAAGATATAATATTGAAT